>UCOM01002205.1:0-29107 GCA_900474385.1 Ormyrus pomaceus | reverse complement strand
TGTAAATCCAAGTTGCGCTATTTGTCGTAGTAATAAGAAAAATGTATCTTTTAATTATTTGTATTAAAAGCAGCTTTTGCCAGGCGCTCGTAGCGCCCGGCAAAACCGTCATTCTTTTTCTTTGTGCCGGAAGGACCACATCGCAAGAACTCAAGATGGGTAAGAAAAGATCTCGACGTTAGGAGTTTTCATCGGATAGTGACGAGGAGAGTCTTCTAAAGCGGTTAAAGAAGATTATTAAAAAGAAGAGAAGCAAACGTGGAAAATCGCGTCGTCGCGAACGTTCCCCGCCGACTTCACCTTCAAGAAGCGTTTCCCCGGTGGAATGTAAGATTTTGAATCGTAAGACTTTTTATCTTTTATCTAGCCGATCTTTTCGTGCTAGTTTGTATTACACAAACGAATCTGAAATTTAATTTCTCGCTTGGCGGAATTCGAGCTATTCGAATTTACGAAAGGGCTAACCTTTTCTTTTTTTTACAAATTGCTTGCGTTCAGGCTCTATCCTGCTTGCAAAGTCTCTTGTTATTAGTTTTTTTTTAAGATTGTAGAATTTTTTTTTTCTGATCCGATTTTTAATCATTATAGATTCTCATTCAGAGAAAAGTCGCGAGAATTCTCGGGAATCTCGCAGCGCCATCACGCATGAGGACGGCAGCGAAACTGTAACTCAGTCGGTATCAACAGTTGCGGCTGGTACGGACACGGATAAAACGAGTTCGGAAGAAGCGAACAAGACGTCAGGAGACGTAACGCCTAGCACGGAATTGAATCCGACCAGCAACATCGTACCGAATGCTGCGAATACGTTTTAGAGGTTATTGGCAAACGTTTGGCAGAAGAGCGCGTCCTTGCCCCTGCAGTTCACTCGACCTTTTCTTTGCATTGGGCGGACATTGTGAGGTTAGGGTTACCAGCTGAAGAAAAGAGCAACCTTACTAAGAAATATCCACCACCCAAGAATTGTATTTTCATAGATCCGCCTAGACTTAATGCAGAAGTTAAGGCAGTTATGAACGATGTCAGTTTAACACGAGATAAAAGAATTGTTTGTAAACAAGAGAAACTAGCTGCTTGTCTATCAGGAATCGGAAAGACTATTTCTTCTCTTTTAATGCGAGAGTCTAACGAAGATATTCCATACATTGAAGCCTTGAGTGATGTATGCCGCCTGATCTGCGATTGTATTCATGATGAAACATCGGTTCGTAAGAGTTTGATCCTTGCTAATGTCAATGTATCTATGAAAGAGACTTTAAATTCAGCCGAAACAGATAGTCTATTATTCGGCACTAAATTATCAGAGAATTTAAAAGCGGTAAAACTAGTTGAACAGTCAGCTGAGGCGTTGAAAGCCCCTAGAAATTTGCCTAAGAATACAAAAAACTTCAAGACCCCGCCCCGCCAACAGAAGTCACTCTCATCGGCGTTGGGCGGGCAGAAAGCGAGGGCGCCTACCACTCAAGCACAGAAGCCCCGTCTATCGGGCCAGACATCGAGATTTCGACAGGCGACGCACAACTATTCGAGCAAACAATATCACTCCAAGAGGCGTTAAATGCTGAAGTAAGTTGCGTCGCAGGGCGCTTGAACCTTTTTTATAATAATTGGAAGTTTTTAACCTCTAATTCGGTAATTTTATCTTGGATCCGAGGGTACAAGATCCCTTTTAAAGCAAAGCCTTATCAGGCCATGCCTAAAGAGAAAGTTATATCAAGTACGGATAAAAATAATATTCGAGTATTGTTGTCGGATTTAATTCGTAAAAATGCTATTATTGAATGTAAACCTGTTAAAGGGCAATTTATTTCCGATATCTTTCTTGTCCCTAAACAGAACGATAAATTTAGGTTAATACTTAACCTTAAGAGTCTAAATAATTTTGTAGATGCCGAACATTTTAAATTAGAAGATCATAAGACCGCGGTCAAATTATTAAGCAAAAATTGTTTTATGTGCACTCTGGATTTAAGAGACGCGTATTATCTTGTGCCAATCGATCAAGTGCATAGGAAATATTTAAGATTTCAATTCGATGGGAAAACGTTTGAATTTACGTGCCTGCCCTTTGGTCTTTGCACAGCACCATACGTTTTTACTAAATTAATGAGGCCAGTTATTTTTTATTTAAGAAAACTAGGTTTTCGCAGTGCCTTATATTTTGATGATTTTTTGCTTTTTGGTGATACAAGAGAAGAATGCCAAAATAATGTTGCGAGTACAATTAAATTATTATCTAACCTAGGTTTTTTAATTAACACAGAAAAATCTGTGATAGAGCCGGTTCAAAATTGTAAATTCCTGGGCTTCATGTTCAACTCAGTCTCAATGACTTTAGAGTTACCTTACAACAGGCGTTTAGCCATAAAGAATTTGTTAGATAAATTTAGTAGATTGTCTCGGTGTAAGATTCGAATGAAAGACCAAAAGGCACACGGTTTTTGGACGAATGCTGAAAAGGAGCATCACATTAACTTATTAGAGTTAAAGGCTGCCTTTTTTGGTCTAAAATGTTTTGCTGAGAACTGTAGAAATATTAGTATTTTATTACGTATTGATAATACAACTGCGATCGCTTGTATTAATAGAATGGGTAGCATTCAGTTTAAAAAATTAAATGAAATCACAAGATCGATTTGGCGTTGGTGCGAAATGCGCAGGATCTTTATTTTTGCGTCTTATGTAAGTTCTAAGGACAATTTTGAAGCGGATGCTGAATCCCGCAAGCTAGAGCCGGAAACGGAATATAGTTTAAATGACTCGGCGTTTGATAAAATAATTCATTTCTTTTGGAGACCCGATATAGATTTATTTGCCAGTCGTACAAATAAGAAATGTTCACGATACATTTCCTGGAAAAGAGATCCAGGCGCAGAGACTGTCGACTCATTTACCGTATCATGGAAAGACATTAGATTCTACGCGTTTCCACCTTTTAGTATTATTCTTAAAATGTTACGCAAAATTAAAGACGACGCGGCTGAAGGCGTTGTGGTGGTACCGGACTGGCCGTCCCAGCCTTGGTACCCTCTTTTTCGAAAGATGCTAATATCACAGATACTAAAACTTAGGCCTAATAAAGAATTATTAATTTCATGTGACAGGAATCCGCATCCGCTATGGCAAGATCTTTCCCTGGTGGCCGGGAAATTATCAGGCAAGCATTGAATTTACAGGCAGTTCCGGAAGAGGCACTGACTGTAATGTTATCTTCGATAAGCGAATCAACCATGAAGAACTATAGCATGGCCCTAAAGAAGTGGTGGCTTTTTTGTCTGGAAAAATCTACTGATATGTTCAATCCCGAGATACCAGACATTATTTGTTTCCTTACAAGAGAATACGAAAGAGGCTTATCGCATAGCACTATTAACTGTATACGGTCAGCGATATCCTTAATTGTTAAAACCGACTTTACGCGAGATCGTCGCATGAAAAGATTTTTTCAGGGTCTTTATAATCTTAGGCCTGCGAGGCCTAAATACAATTTTACATGGGATCCAAAAGTCGTATTAGATTATTTTTTGTCTCAGCCTCAGAATGAAGATCTGAGTTTGAAAGATTTAGCTAAAAAATTAATAAGTCTGCTTGCATTGATAACAGGTCATCGAATGCAAACTTTTTCGCTTATCAAGATTGAAAATATAAAGCTTTTTGCTAACGAGATAAAAATTTTAATACCGGATCGCATTAAAACATCGCGAAAAAATTCTATGCAGCCTATTCTTACTTTACCTTATTATAACGTTAACCAGATTTGTACCGCTCGTGCACTGATTTGTTATTTAGATGTAACTAAAAATCTTCGCGGCTCGGTTCAGAGTTTATTTATCTCGTCGTGTAAGCCTTTTAAAGCGGTTTCATCCCAGACGTTGAGCCGTTGGGTGAAAGAAGTTTTGACCAGTAGCGGTGTAGACACGTCAATTTTCTCAGCGCACAGTACGCGACATGCGTCTACTTCTTCCGCGAAAAGACTAGGTGTAGATCTAGATGTTATTCGTAAGACTGCAGGCTGGTCAAAGAATTCGGATACCTTTGCGAGGTTTTACGATAGGGATATTGTATCAGACAGTCATAGTTTTGCTTTATCTGTATTACAAAATTAAGAGCGTGACTGTGTAATCTAATTTTCCTTAATATTAATAGTTTGTTCCTTTAAATATTGTTTTTAGTTATTTTTTGTTTTTAATTCTTGTCTCAAAGTTCTTGCTTATTGCCGTATTTGATTGCTGTATCTTTAAACATCTACCATTTGATCTCGAGGAGGAGGCGCGAAATACAATTGAACAATTGAACGAACTTACCTGGTGAAGTTCAATTGAAATTGTATGAGCGCCTCCTCCGAAGAGATCAAACCCACCCTTGTTTATTTTTTCCCTTTTATCTAATCCTTAGATAAATCCCTGGTGTACTACGGCAAATCTTTAAAATCATGACGGTTTTGGCGGGCGCTACGAGCGCCTGAGCCGTTTTTTTGTCTTTGAAGTGTGGTAACTCTGGCATGGAGTAGGGGGGACTACCATTTGATCTCTTCGGAGGAGGCGCTCATACAATTTCAATTGAACTTCACCAGGTAAGTTCGTTCAATTGTTCAATTAGGAACGCACAACAATTCGCACAAATTACATGTTTGCTCCCCTGGCTCAAAATTTTATCCGTTCGTATTCACTGCAATCACATGTAAGAGTAAAATTTTACACCATTATTATAAAAACGAGATTATTCGTTTCTAAACATCCTTTCGCCTACGTAGGAACAAAAATTTTTTATACTACTGATTTAGTCATTCTACGATTTCTATATTAACCATTTCTTAATTCAAAATACAATTGTGTTTTTTTCTGATGTAATTTTATCCTTCTTTAAAATAAAGTGGAAACCTCATTTCATGCAACTTGAAATAGGGTCCATAACATTTCATTTTACAAGAATAAAAGTTATCACTCATTTTGATTTATATACTATGTAGTTTCTTATAAAAGAAGAACTTATTTCAAGTACTTTGAAAAAGCACCTAATCTATAAAAAAAGAACCTATTTCAAGTGCTTTGAAAAAGGTAAAATTATTTTCACGTCAAACGATACTTTCCCACTAAAATGTGAAACGGAAAATTGTCGCTAGCCGAAGCGAACGTATACTGCGCGACTGTAAAGTATTTCGGAAGGCGAATAGAAATGGCAGAAGTGAAAACTGTCAATATTAATCTATCAAGCAGCACTTTGCACAGTGCCAGCACCTTTATGTCAATACGAAGAACAAAGATTTTTCATTTTCGCCAATTCTCACTTCCCCGAATGTATAACCCCGCCGATGCAATCGATACATCGCAAGCCTCGAATTCAGCCGCTCCAAGTAGTCAATATCATAACAAAGACGTACCGCCGAAATCGAGATATAAATCAAAAAAAAGCGGCGAGATTGAAAGGCGCAACAGGAATAAGACGGGCACCGCCTCTGAAAATGGAAGGCGCGAGGCGTAAAATTGCGTTCTCGCTCATACAGGCAAAGGTCGCTCGCTCCGTTGACTTTAATCAAGTCCGGGGCACAAAATATCAGCTTCGATTTCAAACCTTTTTCGCGAGGCCTCTGTTTTTGCAGGCAAATTTTACTTTTAACTTTACGATGAAGTTGCGTAACGGCGCTCTTTCAGTTTGCATGGAAACGCTGTCTTTCTCCCTTTTTTCCCCCCACCTCGCTTTTATACTACTTTCCTCGCATTTTCCACTCGCGCTCGTCCTTTTCTCGGGAGATCTTCACTGTAAATCTTGTTTCCCCGCTTTCACGTTCCCGCTACATTGTTTGCACTATTTATGTCCTGCGTCTCTCTCTCTCACTCTCTCTCTCTCTCTCTCTCTCTCTCTCTCTCTCCTTCTCTCTCTTTATTTTACAAATTTTCTTTTTAAGCGATGCATATTCATCTTGTCGCGATTTTTACTCCGAAACTCTGTCTAGCTGCTTTCCGCGTTTTTCTTATTTAACTTGTGCGCGCACGAGTCTTTATAAGGAAACGGGTAATGGTCAAAAGAATAAATTGGAATTAAATACCGCGCGTCGTTTTAAACAACATTTGTTCAGTTATTTAGTTTTATAAAGTGTCACTTTAAATTGAGTTTTTACAGGTACAATCGTGCGGCTTTCTCTTGTTAAAGGCGTAAAACCTAAGTTTCGAAATTGAGTTATTATTTTGAAAATTGAGGTTGACCTGTTTTGTGTAAAGTTTATTGTTTAATTCTCTTTGTAACGGACTAGACGAAAAAATCGTAAATTTTAGATAAAGCATTTTCGCGTTGCACACAACTTGTCTTTCTAGCGTTTGTTATCGTTATGAACTTAAACGTTTCTTTCCGACCGTAAAAAAAAGAGGGATAAATTACAATTTTTAAACTTGCTTGAGAGAAGACATTTTTCTACTTCCATCGCGAGCATTTAACAAAACCCGCTTTTAAATTAAAAAAAATACGAAGCATAATAGACGATGTTTTAGTGAGCAGTAAAATTGTTTTTCCACAAAAAGTCTTTTAACTTCAGAACATGAACTGTATTAACAAACCTTGTTTTCATCGCAGTACTTTTTACTCTATTTATCTTTCTATAGAAAATGCTTTTAGAACGAACAAAACACTGTTGATAATTTTTCTAATTTTGCATTTACTTTATACCATAGTTGATGCAGGCTAACTCAAGCTTTTGCTTTATTATCATAATATACTCGCAATGCCAGTAAAGAACGAAACAACTTCCTATCAATTACGAAGCTTCCGAAACTTGCTACTTTTAATATTGGTCAGTCAAAGCTCAGTAAACCGTCAAAACTGGTATCAGGGCTATCGGCACGAAGCCAATTCCAGCTCTCTTTACAAAAAAAAGGTCAGTGGCGGCAGCATCCGGACTTATCAAAGGCTCGACTGGTGCAAGGAGGGAGAGAGAGAGAGAGAGATCCGATCGGCGTGTCAGCGGCAGCCTTTTTGCGCGTCGCATGAATACACAATGTAACGAGAGCTCCTGCGAGCGACACGATAGAACGGAAGGAAGGCGGAGCGTAAAAATCGCGGCCGAAACGCTATAAGGGATAGAGATAGCGGGAATGGAAGGCTTTTAACGGATGGAATAAACGCGCAGTTTTCTGTGAGAACCCGCGAGCCCAGACTCCCCGCCCTTCTCTCTCCTGCATGCGCCCTTCGAGATTGTTTGAGATGGTCGTTTTAAGCGGCGAGTAAAACGAAATCGGAGAGAGACTCGGAGGTGAGGCTACATTTTTAAAGTTTAGGCTTTTCGGAGCTGATTTTTTTAGATTTTATCGAGGGAACGGTTTTAATGAATGCTTTATTTATTAATTCAAATTTTTTTTCAAATGGTTAAAATATTTATATTTTAATCTTCAAAAATCTGTATTTTTAAAAATGAACTCGAGTTTAAAGAAAATTCATTTGCTCTCTTTGGGTAGAAATGTACGATGCTTATCATTATAAATGATTCAATTTTTTATCTTACTCACCGTATAGTTAAAATTCGTGTATGGTTATTGTGAACTCACCTGGAACAAAAAGAAATTGATCATAAGTAAACAGTTTTATACAGTTTATTATAAAATTTATTTAAATTACTAGATTAGAGAAATAAAATATTTTTGATGTGTTTTATTAGAAAAAAAAAATCAGCCCAAGGCGCTTTCTACGCGCAGATTAAAAAAGAGCTTCACAAAAGAAACTCCTCGAAGCAGAAGCGTAAACTTGCAGCATCTCATAAAGTTTGCTCGACACACAAAGAAAGGCTCTCAATACGTTCTCGCCACCCACTCGAAACTCCTCGAAAAGTACATCTATCAGTCGCGCCGCAAACTCCCTCGGCAAACATCGCCGTCAATCCTCCGGGTTACTTCATTAAGCCGATATATAACCATTTACATACTAATTACCATTCTCGTCAACTAATCCTGCAAACCCCTCGAGACACTCCTCTCTCTCTCTCTCGCTCCCTATCTCCCCGTTCAATAATCAATGTCAAAATTCGATATGCGATCCAATTACGTGACTGCGGCAACAAACACCGTTTTTAGGGTCGAAATCGCTGTTGATCGTGCGGAAGGCTACCCGGGGACGCCCTCCGAATTTGATTTCTCAATTAGAACGCGTCGAACTCGCGGGTACAAGTTTGTCTTGCGCGGCTGACTTCCATCCTCCTCTGCCCCCTATTATCAAACCCTTTGACGTAGCGCGATTTCTCCCCACCCCAAGGCCGCTCGGGCTTGCAATTGCTGCCGCTGCACCGCCATTGACGATGGCACAGATGCATGTGTATGAGAATTCTGAATAGATGAAACTTTGACAGTTTGTTACCGACTTTACATTACGTTCTTGCGATTGGGCTTTGTGAACCGAAGTAATTTTCATTCGGGTAGAATCTGAATTATGAGCGGAAAAATATTTTTTCTCAAAAGTGATGTAAGCTAATAGTATTGTTTACTTGCGTTTAATGAAACATTATTTACAGATCTAATTTATGAAAAGGTATATATAGTTAGTTAAAAAAAAAGTAAGAAAACCTCTCGTTAAAATTAATTTTTTAAACAAAAAAGTAGGTCTCAAAATTTTCTACGATGCAGATTAAGAAAATCCAGAATTGCGTACAAAAGAAACTTGTAGCAAAGCACTTGCAGTACGCGAGCAGCTGCATTCACTTCGGGTGAAAATAAAGAGCGAGAAAGGCCAAAAATAAAGGACGATGAAATCTTACAAAGATGGTAAACAAGGAAAGCCCGGCTAATTCCATCTCCTTTCGAAGCAGCGCAACTGTACGTGCACGTGTTTGTCTGGGAAAAGTGGCGTGCTATATAACGTACGTCGAAGGCTGCGCTTCTTGACGATCTCCTTGTGTAATTAGAGGAGAGCCAGGGTGCAAATGCCGTTTGAAACTCGTGTTCACGCAAACGCAAACTGACTGTAATTGACAAACAGGCACGCGGACGACGTACACACACACACACACACACACACACACACAAGTGCGCTCCCGCGCCGCTCGTCGAGATGTAAAAACTCGAGGAGATATAAATAAACCGGGAGTGTTTGGCTAAGACGGCCTATTTCGCGATGATTTTTAGATCGGAAGGCAGAAATTAGAGTACACGCTTAGCTTTTGAAAGCGTTTACCGCTGCTGCCGTTCGTGTGCTCTGGCAAGTTTTTTAATTTTGAAAAAAAGCGAGATCGATCGCCAGATTTTTTTTACATTGTAAAGTAACATTTTAACTTTTATATTCGGAGTTTGAAGTGAATTTTATAGCTTGGCTATACACTTATTTTTTTGTAACAGTTTTGAGAAATCACCGGTTTTTTTTTAGGTATGTCGCATTCAAGGACCTTTCAGATTATTTTACCAACTGCTGTAAGACAATAAAGCAATGCTAGAGATTCAGAAAGCATTTTCCCCCAATTTTAAAATTTAGCAGGTATAAGTAAAGCTACAAATCAAACGTTCGTCGTACAATGGTTATTTAATCGTATAATCGCAGCAGCATGCTTAATAACAGTCGTACGTAATCTCAAACGTAAAAAATATTTCCTTAGCGCATTTTTCACTTACATTCTTCATTTGAAATTCAAATAAAAAAAAAGCTAAGGGCACGAAGAGAATAAACTCACAGTCTATTACCGCTTGACGCGCGTGCAAATTAAAATCTCGCGTTCGCGAGAGCACAGACTGCGAGGTGCACGCGATATTTTAAATCCGCGCATTTTCGCACTCGCGATCCGCGAGCCGGGCTCGAATCTAAGAAACGTAAATTCTCGAGGCGCGTTACATAATGACAGCGTAAACTCCGGGGGCTCGCTCGCGTGCTAATAAACGCGCAAGGGTCTCGCAGAGAGAGAGAGAGAGAGAGAGATACAAGCCCGGCCACTTCCTTCCTTGCGGATGAACGTCGAGGACGGCCCGCGCTCTCTTTCTCTCTCTCCCCCGGGTATAATTAAAAAGTAGAAATAATCCGAGAAAGCGCGAGACTCTGTGTGTGTGTGTGTGTGTGTGTGCGCGCGCGCGGGCGCGGAGGGAGGAGGGTGGGGCGACGCGACGCCGGAGAGAGAAAAAGGAAAAGTGGGTCAAGCGAGAAATCGTTAGTAACTACCGGGATTTTTAAGAGCGCCACCAACCGCCACCGCCGCGACACGCCGGCAAGTTGAAGGGTCTGGATTATTTTTTTTTTTTTTTTTTTTGTTTTGCAAGGAACCGAGCGGATTGAGGCTTCGATTGTTGGAAACGAGATTCGGATTTCTGAGGAATTAAGCGACGCGTCACTGGTATTTTCGGCGTGTCAAGATTTTTTTAAGAAAATTCAGTTCGTTACAATGCCGGTCTAAGTTTTCGAAATAAATGACGGAAAATGTTATTAATTTTTGGATTAGATTTAAAGATTATTGCGTTAATCATATTTACAATTAAAGGAAATACTCTGGTATAAGCTTTTTTGTATCATTCAGGTGTAATTATCGGATGATCAAAAATCAAAAATTATATAGTGAAAACATTTGTAGCTAAGATTTATTTTTCAGAATATTTATCTAAAATATTTAAATATAACATTTACTAAATTAAATTTATCAAGTAAAGTATACCGATTACCATTTCATTATTTTACTTTTTGATCATAAATAAATGTGTCTCTTGAAAATCTGCCCTTAATAACCCTATAATTTACACGAAATCGAACGCAGATGTAAATCATATGCAGAACGCTGTTCTGTTCTTCAACGTATAATATTTTACTCGGTCGACAAGTCGAAAGCGTCAGAGCTCGGTCAGCCGTGAGAGCACTCCGAGATTTAAGATTCGCGAGATTTTAGCCGCGGCTTTCCGAGATTTATTCGCAGCGGCGGCTCCAAGACTAGTTTCATTGATTTTCGTAGACTCGCGGAATTTATTATGCCGGTTAAGTGCTTCAATTTTCGAGCGAACTTAATTACGCCGAACGGTGATTAGATTAGAACGCGTTTTAATTGCAACCTACTTCTGCTGCGAATAAAAGTGGATTTCTTGACTTTTATTTCTTTGCGTTCATTAAACGTTTCAGGGAGATACTTATGAGAATTTGGAAAATGTTTTACCGAATGAAAATTGATGACTTTTAAAGTAATAAGCTGTTTTTGTTGTTACGAAAATTAGTACTGGAGTATTTAACTTGCTAGTCAATACTGTAGTAATTTCAAAATTGGCGCACTTTTGAAATCTTTTGCAAGCAAGGCGAATGTGCACACTTTTTGCGAAAACCACTGAATTCATGTTAAGGGTACTTTTGCAACATGAAGTCGACACTCAAAACTGACACTCGCAAAAAAATTTTTTGAAGTGAGCATCGTACTAATATTTAACTGGAAAAAAGCAGCCGACGGCGAGTCAAGTTTTATTTTAATTTGATGCAGTAAGTATGATTTTGTGCACAATTTTATGCAACAGTTTAAGAATACTGTTCTTGACGAAAATTAACTTTCTTAGAAAATTGGACATAATTATTCTTTTCAGTGGTTGAGTGCACATTTATTGCGAATTAAAAACTATTAATAAAAATAGAATTTATTAAATCACTGACAATTCATAGCATTTGTCAGATGAAATGTTTAATAACTTAAAAAATGAAAGCAACTTAACTATAATTTAATTACTGCACTTTAGTGTAAACCAGTGCACTTTTTAATTCAATAAGATGTGACTCATTTGAATAAGAGAAAAAAGGCTTAAGAAAAAAACGCTTTACTCTCCTTTAGCTTTATGAAGAAAAGAAATTTCATAACGATGAAAAAAGACAGGGAGTTCAGCTAAACCAACCAAATCCCATTAGACATTCAATCTTCGAAAAAACTTTTTAGAAGAAATATCTCTTTCTAAACTTTCTTCTGCGGACCCTTGAAAAAAAAGGGAGACAGAAAAGGAGTCAATATCAATTTTTCATCGTGCGACTGAAATATAAGGTCCTCAACCGCAGACTCTCCTTTTGCTTCTTCTTTCTTCTCCTTGCGTGTGAAGGGCGTTATATTGCTGTTCAAGGAACAGTGAACAATTTTTTTATAACACTTTTCTTTAGAGTTTCGAGTCTATGCGGAGGTACTTTTTGGTTTTGGACAATGGCTGTCGGAAATAATGAATTTTCTATAAGGTAGTAAAATTCGATTTGAATTTCAGGAGGTGAAGTATAAAAAATGGCTTTTAAAATTGATTTCAAAAAGGGTGCAGACACCTTGGTTTATATATTAATGAAAATTTGAAGTCTCAATTATAAAAGAAATACGGGCTTCTTTCAAAAATATAAAGTATATTTTTTAAACAATTATGTTCCGCGGTTAATTTTCACAAGCAGTGCCCGTGTGATAATTAGCCAACTGAATCTTGAATTCGAGCATTGCGTAAACTACTATTGAGGACAAGATGTCAAAATGTTTACTTTCAAGGTATCTCTAACTGTTTGCAGAAATTAATTAAATTGAACTTACGATGATTAAAATACGACTTAAAACTAGTTAAAGCAAAAAAAAGCACCTTTCTTTCAACCTTCTGACTTTTATTTAATTAAATATCAAAACTGAAATTTTTTAATAAAAATTTTTAATGCAAATATATGGGTGATAAAGATCAACGTTCGTAGGATAACAATTAGAGAATGCACACTAAAAGAATTGATATATTCTCACTATGCAACAAAAGGTTAACGATGATGGACTTTAAAGCGAGAGGAAGCCACCGAGATGAAAAGTTTCTTAATATCGACGGCGCACTCTTGTGTGTATAGACGTTTTCCCTCAAAACTTACTTTCTTTCTGGAAGTGCGTGTATATACACCGACCGAATACTTCATTGGCCCGACGGTAGGTTTTTTACCTTTTGCTGTTTTTGTTCTTAAAAGCTAATACTAGTTTTTCTTCATTTTTAAAGAAAGGCTATTACTAGTTTTAGCTTCAAGTTCAAATTTGCTGCGAAAAAAAGCTTTTAAGCCTCAAAGGTAACTATAAAATTGTTGGATACTTTGCGAATCTTATTATTTCATTAAACAAATCTATATAAAATATATATATTTTTAAACATCAATAGAAATTTAGGAATTTTCTATCTTATGAAAAGGTTTCGATTCCGTTAATTCCTGAACCACATCATCCTCAAGCTACTAGAAGTACAAAACAGTGCTTTATAGGAAGACAACGAGCGCAGCTTTTCGCGCGATCTCCACTCGTTTTACATGATCTCGGTGTTTTCCGATGCAGCAGTAAAGGGGTGGCTCCTCGCGTCCTCGCTATTTTCAGCTCGGGGAGTGACATCGATCGCTGTTAAATTATTTCGAGTGGTCTATCTATACGGCTCGTGGCGCCCTAAGGCCGCAGCTGCAGCTGAGAAAACTGACCTACATTTCGCACCTCTTGAGACGCGAGTTTTTTCTCTCATCTCTTCCCTTCCGTAAACCGCAAGTTCATCGATGTTTGTGATTTTTAAAATTGTCGGCATCGCGTCTTGTTATCTCGCGATGTTTTCCCGCTACGGTTGATGCTGGTCTAGTTAAAATGGATGAGACCTGAGACGCGCCTACAGTTCTCATCGCTGGTCGAACTATTACTACTAGTACTGGTTATAAGAAATACGAAATATTTTTCTTGTAAGGAAATCTTTGTAATGAAGTTGTTTCTAAAGCCATTTCGAATTCAAGGATACATTAAATCCGTATTATGACTTAAATTATTAAAATGAATTTTGAAATAAATAAGAGACACCAATCAATATTATATCATGGTATATTAGCCGTAAATATTTATAATATTAATATATTATTGAATTTATTATAGAAAAAGTCGCTTTTCAAACATTTTGATGAATCGATTCGCTGACACTAATTGTTAACTTCATTTTATCCGACCCAATCTAAATCGCAGCAGGTCACACGTGCCACTTTATGTCTCTTACAATAAAGTTGACAGCATAATAAAAAGCCCTCGTAACACACCTTCACCTACTTATTTCTTCGTACCCACATCCAAGAATCACCGGATTCATTCAATGCAATTGAAATTTTAACCAGGTCATGAAAATTTATGTATGCAAAATTTATGCGTGTTACCAAAAGAGACTACTAACCAAACTCGTGTAACTTTCCTATGTCAGAACACGTTTTTTCAGATATCTCACTTAATACTCCCAAGTCGGAGCTAGATATCGATTCCGCCTGATTTCTTATTCAAAAGTTCAAACAAACATCTTAGAATCAGCTCAATTGCATATTTGCGTCCCCTAGTTACATATGTATATCCGATTCTCTCTTGAATTCTTGATCCCGTGTTTGTACATATGTGTATGCGCGCGATAACGAATGTCATTATGTGAAATAATCAGGTCGTTGGCGGTCGTTTGTGCACCGGCGTTTGCACACACACACACACACACACACACACACGGATGTCCCCCAGCGTCATAATAAACTTGACGATGCTCCTATGAATATTCAATATAACGGGGACAAGCTGCAAGCGTGAGGCTTCGAGTGGCGTCAAAC
This sequence comes from Ormyrus pomaceus, assembly GCA_900474385.1. Lineage (NCBI taxonomy): Eukaryota > Metazoa > Arthropoda > Insecta > Hymenoptera > Ormyridae > Ormyrus > Ormyrus pomaceus. The sequence goes on along the minus strand of UCOM01002205.1, from coordinate 14,590 downwards.
CAACTGTAACTAGAGAGAAAGAGAAAGAGCGAGGGAACGAAAGAAAGAGAGAAATGGAAGGGAAAAGCTTAGCTTTCGAGATTATCGTACTATAAATTGGTGGAGACAATAAAGGTACGATGACGGATCTTGCTAATGACAAATTGCGCCGTGATTAACATTTCGAGTGTCAACTCTTTTTATTTCGGTTTTAAACACCGGCAATGAATGATCCCTTGTTGGTTCATAAATTAATATATTTTATTGTCTTTAACTGGAGTTCGCAATGAGAATCCTGAGCGCATATTCGAAAATGGATTAAAAATTGTTGTACAATACACGGCGGGTTAAACGTGCGAGTCAGATTTATTGTGTTACTTTTTTCATGAAGCACAATGATTGTGGTTTTAACTGGAACTCATGAATATTATACGCCAAATCACGTCGTCGCTCTCAAATATCCATGATTGCAGAATTGATCGTGAAAGGAACGGAATCACGAAAATTTGAATTTTTAATTGTCCGCTGTTTATTTTATACAAATTATGCTCGTTTAAGGAAAGCGCATTGCATCAGAGAATTTAACGAAATGATACATTTCAAAAGCAATAAATATATTTAAACATTTTTAAATTAACTACCTTTTCTGCATCATTTAAAGCAATAAGTCTGATCAAACTTGCAAAACAGTAGAAAGAATTGTAGAAAGCATCCTTACATTCGCATTTCCAATGATAATCGTTTTAAGAACTTTTCATCAAAATCGTAGAAGGCAGAATGAAAAGCTCTCCCTTAATTGACCTAATTTTTAACTAAAGAACTGTAAAGGAGTCTTTCAGTTCTTAAATATTTGCAGTCTTCCCGGAAATATTATGTCTGCTCTTACGAGGAAATAGAACGTTGTAAATTGTTACCCTTCAAAGCAAAGAAAGTTCATGCAGAAAAAGATCAAGCAAGATATGGATTTATTGATCCAACTTTTAAAATTACAAATTTAATTAATAATATTAAATTATTGTCGTTAGCTTTATTTTGCACTTTCCCTTAAATGTATTTCAACAAAGAAAAATCCAAGTGCGAGTACAAGAAATTGTAGGTGTTATCGTGCTGCACAGCCAATATACTCCAGCTCACATATCCAATCGAAGTAAGAAGCGATATTTCTGATTTCTCGAGCAAGCAAAAGCAAGAACGGAGGCAGTTGCTTCGCCGGTAATCGATCCGACTTGACTTCGACGTCGATTCGTAAGTGCAAGCGGCTTCTCATCTCCTCTCAGGTACATAAGCTCGTTTCAGGAGACTCTGAAATCCTTTCGGATCACGTATGAATATCTGCCGCCTATATACACGCATAAGATTTTTCCATCTCCCTAGCCGAAGTTTTTCATACCGGCAGATATCGCATATTCATGATCATTTTGCAGGGGCGATAATGGCAAAAAGTCGAACCGCTAAAGCACTGCATGCAAATGTCAAGTCTTTAAGCAAAAGCGAAATAAGGAGCTCTAAACTCCTCGGCTGGAAAATGAATATTTCCGCTGAACGGCGAAAGTACAGAGTGAGAAGTTGAAGTATTAGATATAGATCAAGTATATTTTTTTATTTTATATTTAGCGCTGTAGGATGTTCTCTTCTGAAACGCGATATAGTAATTTGCTTTACAGCGACAATTTAAAGTAAATTGTAAATAAATTAAAAATTATATAAAACTAAAAAATCATTTTCTAAGGACAGTGCAGAAAGTTATTTAGTTGATCTATAGAGGTGATTGCACTGCATCGCTGAATGAATTCTTTTCTTCTAGGATTCGGTTCAATTTCTTTAGTTTAATAGAACTACACTACGAGAAGTTGAGGTGAATTTTTATATTCATGATCTCTGCATGCTTGAAATCTCGGCATGTACCTTCTCGTGACTTAAGGAGGTATTACAGTCAAACAAGTGTCCCCTTTAAATTATTAATAGTATGTTCGCATTATATTTTTATTATATTTGATCCTTTCGATGACTAAAAATAGTCATTTTAAGATTTTTGCTCTGTCATAACGTCCAGTTTCAACAAATTGGATGGATTTTCATTCTTCGATGCTTAATGCTTAATTCTGATAATTTACATTCCCTTTATTTGAAGCTACTTTTTGGAAAATACGAACTAATGGTTGCGAAAGATGAAGTAATAGCAATAAGCGCTAACAGATTTGAACGGTCCGCATGCAGAATCATGTTTCGTGTGTAGAGAAAAGATTAAATTCTGCTTTAGAATTTATAGAAATTTTATCCCATGAAATGAAATGTATAGATAGAAAGAGTTGCTTTTCAAATCATTCACATTAAAAGAGCAATTGCCGTTTTAATCAAGGATCATATTATTGCTTGCAAGTCATTTTACTAACAGTACATTTTAACTGCAACTGTTGCCCGTAATTAATAAGCTGTCAATTACAACAGTACTTTAATCAATCTAGTTGAAGCACTGTCTATTAACAGACTAGAAAATGATCATACATCGCACAGAATTCGTAATCACTATGCGGGTATGCGTTGTAGTGTTAAAGCTAATACCTACGATCTAATGCGAAGGTTTAATTAACAGTCATACATTGCACGGATTAAAAACGTAAAAAAATCTTTAAAATCACAAATTAAAGTTCCATAAATTACGTCGTCTTAAAAAGTACATTGATTTCTTATAAATTCTATAGATAATTGTAGCATAAAGAAAAATAATATAAAAATAATATGAAATGTGTTACTGTTATTCTAAAATATATTATCGTCTTTAAACTTTTCCATAAAATCAGGCCTTTCCCAAAAAATATTCAAAACGTAATCTATCGGCGTTCCCAAACAATCCCTAATAATTACAACCCAATGCAAAACAGTGATAGGAGCTGGAGCGCGAGTCAAGAATGGAAACGGACACGGTAATGACGGCGTAACGAGAAAGGTGGAAATCCGCGGGGAAGAGGTGGCAGAGAGAGAGAGAGAGAGAGAGAGAGATGATTCTCTCTCGGCTTGGTGGTGTACGGGGCTCCGAAGTTTGCCCGCGCGTCAGGACGAGCCTCGGCAGTGGCGCGTCAAGTCCCGTCCCTTCGGAATTCCAGCGATGCGTGCTCCCACCTCGGTTGTTTCCGTACATGTATTTGCTTTTCGAGAGAGGGAGGGAGAGGTTTTGCTTAAATTAAGAATTTTGGGGGTAATTGAGTGCTGAGATGGCAGTTTTTTGTGGACGGTTGTATGAACTACAGGACTGTCATTTAAGAAAATAGATAGACGTTCTTTTAGGATAATTTATTAAAAACTCATTGCAAAATCCTAGCTTTACTAGTAACATGTTTAAATTGAAAAAATATCAAAATTTCATAGATGAAAGATAAGAGAGATGAGAGTGAACTGAAAATTGTATAAAAAAATTAAGTTTGATCACAGGTCGCATCAATTTGTCGGTTTTTCGGTTTCGTTAAGGTTAATATTGACTTGACATTGACAGAATTATTTTTAATACAAAGACACTTCAGTACCGGAAGATAATCAAGTCGTTGAAAAGAATTATTCTTTCCACGTGAACGGAACAGTTCATCTTATTAGGATTTGGGTTAATTTTGACTACTCAAACAGTGATTTATGACTCTTTCAGATTTAGAGACAGGATCGTGGAAAGTTGAGCCGAGATGGTATGTGAATGTGCGCACGAAGAAGGAGAGCGGGAGAGAAAGAGGCGGCGAAGTGGAAGCGTTCATTAGTTGCTACTACAGCCGAACCAATAGACCGAAACCTCAAAGTTTCGCAATTCGCCGAACGTTCTGCGAATGTATAACGTCAGTAGGATGAAGGCAAGAGAGGCAAAGCAACCGGGAACTGGAAGAGAATGATGGAGAGGGGGAGGAGACGGGAAAAACAATAGAACGCCGCTGCGGATACGATGTTGAATGACCGATTACAAGTTGGCAAGATCGAGTTTGAAGCATTAGCAGATATCGTCGATACCAGTATTCGAAAGATACATTCAATTGTTTTAATAAAAGTTTTTAAATAGTTAGTTGTGAAGTAAACGTTATTGTCTTTTGAACTGGCAGAACTAAAAAATCTAGGCTTCCATCTTCGTAATTCATCGGGAAAAGAAAATCGTTATTAAAATAAACGGCCCAGACATCTCGAAACCATTAAGCCGATTTTTTTACCCCAAAACTTCGACAGGAAAAATCCAGCAACCAGTGAAGCAAAAGGTTCCAAAAGTCCGAAACGCAAATAGACGAGGTGAAAGATAAAAGGAAAGATGAGGGAGCAACTCGTACAATTATGCAATCGGTCGGTTTGCCCAGTAGTGTAACCTCTGTCTCCGGGCGAAACTTTGCGAATACGTAAATGCAAATATCCGGCAATTCACCGAGGCTAGTACTAATCTCCTCTTAATTAGCTGCGTGTAAACCCCGATTCCTCTGCATGAAGTAAATAGGGGTCTGGACTTCACGGATGTATGAGTATGACATTGAGCGCGACCGACCGGCTATTCTAGTTCCATCAGATGTTCGCTTCGAGAGTTAGCCGTTAAAGGAAGTCCGGCAAGCTTTTCACGACTGTATCGGGACAAGCTTCGGAGTTTCGGATTTGAACGAGCGATGAATGAAGCACAGTGTTTGACGGGCTAGTTTCAAGACTGGCTTGAATAACCTTAATGCCACGTTCGGTAGGTTCTGTATATTAGCTGGAGATTGCCTGCAGATGTATGAATTGGACAGTAGCTTTGAGGCGTGCATTTAAGTTTACTTTGATATATTCGCAGTTTATAATAACAAGTATTGCGCACACTGGCGTGTGGTATTAGTCGACTAAACAGCGTTTCGCTAATAGCCAGCGCAAAGCCGATACTTTCTTCGGAACGGAAATAAAGAAATTCAGTTAATAGCTTATATACGCTACTGTGGGAATGCTTTTTCAGGTGTACTAGACCTTGTTTCCCCGGAAATTGTTTAAGTCAAACAAAAAATTTATTGGAGTTTTTATCACGTACATTTAAAGACTCCTACGTTAAGAAAATGTCAAAATTTTCGCTTGAGCTTTTTGAAGTAAGTGATTCAAAGCGGAACAAATAGGTCCTACAGTTGTAGGACGTGGTGAGAATAGTAAAATATTGCAATTGGAACGATGCCTAGAAGTGTTTTACAGCCAAAAACCTTTTATCGGATGAAGGCAAAGAAGTCTTTGCCAAAGTCATTAGTCATTCGATTAAGGTTCAACAGGTTATCATCAAACAACTTGATCGGTACCGCAAAGGATCGTGAAGCTTCTGACCATTTTTTAATGCACGGACAAAATTTTATGGATAGATGGAAAATTATTAAATATAATTTATTTATTATATTTTATTATCACTAATTTGAAAATTTACTGTATATAATTCGATTTTGAATAAATAAATACGATTCTGACATTACTAGGATTGAGTAATAATTTTTACCGTGCTGTCACGTTAAAATTTAATCTGATTTCAAATAATTTTTTTGAGAAGGGAGTCCTGCCCCACGATTATCATGGTTTTCATGGTAATTTTGAATAGAAAATTTTGTCCGTGTATAAATCGTAATAGATATTTTTTTGTGAGAAAGCTCTTTAAATAATAAATTGTTTAAGAAAAAAGAAAAACGAAATTTGAGATGAAAAACAAATAAATTATTATTTACCTTTTTACAAATGTTATGTCTCCTTACTCAAATAATTTTATTAATATTCATTCAGTACAAAAATGAAGACAACGGAGCGAGGCGTACTTAAGGAACTTTGAGTCTTGACTTTGTAAGTCAAAACCGGGAGAATGAAGCCATTTATATAAGCTGACATATCGCGACGTCCGTGCCCGCGGCAAAAGCCAAGGGCCTCGTCCTCCTCGTAATTCGTACCGAGCGGCCCTCACTGATTTACTGTAAATTAGGACCGAGCGCGTTGGAATTAGCTGGGGTTTGCGACAACCGACGTGTAACCAACGTGAACTTGTCATTAGAGGCCGTGGAGTCAAAGAGACTGAATACACTGATTCCCCTTTTTTTGGACGAAAGGATGCGTACCGTGAAATTCGGGTGGATTTTCTGGGTGACGGACTGCCTTGTGTTTGCGGGCGTATTTAATTATTATTAATTGTTTCGATAAGAAACGTTTTCAACTAACATAACATAAAGAACGCAGTATTCGACACTATGAAAGTTAAAAATGGTATATTGCATTATTTTTTCTTTAATACAGTTTATGATATTTAGTTCATAACTGATTTGAATTTTTATCAGTTTAAGTTTGTAACTAAACAATTAAATTAAATTTCGAGGCCGTGTCGTTTTGTTTTACCCTCGTTCACGTCCAAATAAAATTCAATTGGCAAATCAATTTCCAGCTAAAAATACCCGGTATTTCTGTAAGTAATAACTTGACGTACGAGTTTTGTCGTCCGGCGGACTTTGAACGCCATTAAAGAAATAGCGGAGGCATAAATCCGTGCGACATTAGGGCTGCCCTAACCCTCCCTGGAAATCTGGAGCTGTGCCAAGGCAAGGCTGCGCGAAGACCAGCCGAGAAAGAAAGAGAAAAGAGGGACAAGGGAGAAAGAATCCGGTGACAAATTTTCAAGAGTCGCCGGGAGAGAGAGAGAGAGAGCAAAACAAGGAACTAAAGGGCGTTCAGAAGATCGTTGCGGATGTTTCATCGTTGCTATTAAATCTACGGCCAAGTTTTTATCGCGTAAATTCGCTAAGTACTGGCCATTGAAGTAACTACCGCAAATACCTAGTAATTAAAGTTTTCCATTTAAGAGTCCTAAGATAATTGCCATGAATATCGGTACTTTTACTCGAACCCATGGGTTACACAGAATTTATGTTCTCCTAATATTTAGTTTTTGTTTGTAAAAAAAGCTATGATCAGAATATGTAACAGCGGTCAAAACTCATTTAATAAGTAAAATAAAGTGTTTTTCCGATTGTTATAATAATTAACACATAAATCAATTAAACAAATGAAAAATGACGAAGAAATTAGATACATTTATACTTCTGTTATTTAATTCGTTCAATTTATTTTACTCTAATGCAATAAGTAGACATTCTCAATCAACTAAGGTAATTATATAAAACAAAATTAATTAAACAAAAAATTTGCGATTAATAAATTATACAATACTAAAATATTTTTACTCTTTGCTCACATAATACAAGTTATGTCTAAAGACGGCATTCACATTATTATGACAATGCTGATGCACAGTAGACAGAAAATCACACGATTCTTCTTTCTCTAACCATAAATCGCCGTAATGCTAATTATAGTCAATTGCCACTCTTTTTTAGCGGTTGCTGCTCTGGAGATTGGCTTGCTAAAAAAAAAAAATACTCGCACGCACGATATACAAAAATCTGTTAACGACACGAACAAGAAATCTATCTAGCCAGTTAGTCAAAGGGCGAAAGATATATCCACTCGGAGGAATAACTCTCTGGAGTCGGCTCGGGACAGGCTGCTGCTGCCAGTTATGCTCCGAACTCTAAGTACTTCTGATAGGATTTGCGAGCCGAGTTAGACAGACAGACCTAGGGACTCCGAATTCGGAAGATCGTAAATCACTAATCAGAATTCCCAGCGAGAGAGCCGCTAAGACTCCCGGAATGCTTAACAGCGAGCGAGAGCGAGAGAGGGAGAGAGAGAGAGAGGGGACGTGTATTAACGTCCTCCGACGTCGTCTGTCTCTGGGCCTTCGCGCCCCGCACGTACGAGTCGAGCGCGCTGCAGATGCGCAGAGCTCGGGGAGCCGAAACGAGCCGCGCCTGATTAGATCGGCAAGTTTCCGCGAATATTTTATCGGCGGAGGAGCTGACGCTTCCAAGGGGGAATGTGAATTTTAGCACGGGAATGCCATTTGTATCATTAGCTTTTCGATATAACTATAAGCTGCTCGTGCTGCTCCAATTTTTTCCACTAGAATTTACGGAAGTTCATTATTTTTGTCTCGAATATCGAAGATTTTCCAAATTCGCGGCTAAGTTTTCAAAGATCAATAAATTGCCTAGAGAAATTAACTCTGGAGTTCGACTAGTAATTTGTCGAGATTGGCGTCGAATTGTTTTTCTGTTCTCGATGACATTAAATTTTGTGTTTTTGACTTTTTACTTTATAGTGAAGACAGGACAAATACTTAATCGACTATTTAAGTAAATTGGGTATAAAGCAAAATCATAAAATCGATTTGATTGATTTAGCGATACTGCATCGCGTTAATTACTAATCAATTTCTAGGAACTAGGGATCCATAAACTGTATCCTGAAATTAAACTCTGAGAATAATAAACTTCAAAACCAGAGTCAGGCATTCTCAACTATCGCATTATCGTTTCGGTACATTCGAAGTACGTCTCAAGGCAAGTTCTCGAGAGTCCCCTGAAATTGGAATAGTTTAAAAAGAAATCAATCATCGACCGCGGTGCCGCGAGAGAAAAGCTCGCGGGGAATTACGTGCAGGTTGTAGTAAGATCAAAATAGAAGTTCTCCGCTCAATAATTCATGGAGCCTCGAGTAAGAGCGAAAGATTCCAAAATAGAAACCTCGATTTGAATCGCTCGATCATTGCCTGCGGGATGTTGCTCTGCGCGACTTCTCGCTTTACCATGAATATTCGAGTGAAATGGTTAATTTTCGTAATTCTTATATAAAAAGGTATTTTTATTTTTTACTTTTAATTATTTGTATCCTATCTTAAGTGGCTCAAAATACCTCAGGGATGATCGAGTTTTAATTTAGATCCTATATTTTACATATATTTGCGTACGGTTTTGATAGATAATATTTCAATAATGAAAAAATAGCGTTATAAAAACTTGCAGTTGAACAAAACTAAAAAGCTCAAATCTTCCACGAGACATCGCTACTGCAAGGATCGCGAGTAAACGAAGTTGAAGCTCGCCGGCGAGGATTTTTAGTTCTCTCCCCGTAACATAAGACCCCAAAGCAGAGGAACGAAAGCCGCCTCGAAAAACCGTCTTGCCTAACAAGGAATTATGTAGGGATTTTCTAATCCTTCTCCCGAAAATTACGAGCGACGTAAGCACGTGACGGACGTGCTTTGGGTTTGCTGCGAGCTTCATTTTTTGCCCGCGGTGTATTAATCCCATTATTTTCGAGACTGCGGCTTAATTTGGGGGAAAATTTAATGATGGATGGTAAGGATAATTGAAAAATTCTAATACAAAGCTTAAAAATTTGAGAATTTTATGGTATTGAAACTTGTAATCTTATATTCATGTTATATGCAGTATTGGTCAGCAGAAGGCATTATTTCTAGTGCTTTATGGACATTACAAACGTAAAAATTGAATTCAAGCTAATAAATAGCGTTCTTCTTTAAACTCACGCGATTCACTTTTGTGCAACTCTTAAGTTCGTCTGGACGCGTCCCGACGTCGTGATGGCAGACAATCCTGGCGCGGGGCCTTCTGCCACCCTCCCCCCCTTGCGAAACCGTTTTTTTTTCTCGCGTCGCAGCGAATCGACAAAAGTGTACGCGCGAGTCTCACAGATTCCCTCGTTCTCAGCCGGAGGTTTCATTGTCGGGGGCGACTAAAAGCGTACTTGAAGCCAAGAAAAGCGATGTTGCTTTTCCCTCGGCTTGTCCGCATGGCTACGCGCGCATTTTTCACTTTTTCACGCTCCCTTCGGCGCTCGCGCATTTCTATTTCTTGATCCCCTTAGTCGCTTGCGATCCTACGTTCTTTCCCTGCACACGTCATTGTGCTTCCTCCTTACGCGAGAAGTGTTTCCCCGCCCTTCTTACGAGGTGGCTGCATAAATGAGTAAAATTTTTTTGCAATACGCAACAGTTTTGGAATTGCTACTTATCAAATATGTGTTTCGAAATATTGGCAAAAAATAACTATTATCGTGACTCTTACAGTTAGGTTTTGAATGAGATCTTAGCTTAAAAGTAAATCTAGTATTTTATACAAAAAGACGATTACCGCTTTACTCGAACTTCAAGCAATGAACTTGTACTCGAATTTTTCTAAACGCGAGACTCAACATTTCCCAGCATTGAAAGGCTTAATTAATGCACTGAAATGCATTTCAAGAAAAGCATAACATACTTGATGATTGCACCTCCCGTCGAGGTCGTTATCTCGCGTACGAACACGCAACTCCCGTCTCTCGTTCATTATTGTCTCCCTCTTTTTGTCCGCTCGGCTTTAGGACGGCAGTACGTCTTTTCTTAGCGCCACGTCTTAATGGCCCATTAGTATATCGTGAGATTTCTCCGTGGTGGCTTTTTTATTTTCCCAAGAAACTGCGACTAACGCAGCCTTTAATTGCACGGATCGAAGATTACCGGGGGATTGGGTTATTAATGGACAAGGTTCGTTATCGAAAATTGGCGCGTATTAAGGATCGATCGCTTTGTAGTAACATGAGTGATAGTAGTGATTTACGATTATTATTCAACCGAGAAATTAAAATAAGTCTAGTAAGGCCACCACAGACTGTCAAAACCAAAAAAATTACTATACTTTATAGTGAATTTTACTGAAAATATAGAAAAATTTACCAAACAGTATAGTAACATTTCTTACAGAGTATACTATTTTTTTTTTTTTTTGACAGTCAGTAGTGGCTTTACTAGACAGTATGGTAATTTTTACAAGATTATTTATAATTTTTACTACATTTCTTCTCTCAGATGTGTAATAGTAAATTAAAGGTTATTTTTGTTGAGAAGGTTTGTAGATAAGAATTATGATAAGAATTAGATAAGAATTAAATACACAAAAATTTAGTAAATAAATAATATACAATTAGATTTTAAAAAATATTATGAATTATGGTAAACGGAAATAAATTAAAATGAAATGAAAAATATAAAACTTTGGAAAGTATCATTAATCATTGTTCGAAATTATTAAAAAAATTTCAATAATTTTTCAGTGAAAAACATATATAATTTCACCGAAATGCATTGATTCCAATTTTAAAAAACCCCTTCCTTTGATATCTAAACTTTCCTGAAACTTTGCTCTTAAGTTAAATACCAGGCCAGAGAGTATTAATCAGAGCGTTGTTTCAAAGGATCGGAGGCGCGTAATTTGAGAAAATCTCGCGTCCTACTTTCCTTCATCAAAACCCTCATCAGGTCAGCGTTTAATCAGTCGATGCTCATTTGCCGATCTGAAAAATTCCACCCACACGCAGAAATTAATTAGTGGCCTAATCCACGTAAAGTCCTACAAAATTCTTCGCATTTTTCCCGATAAAAAGGCGACACGGGATGCGCTTAATCAAATGTAGCCGGCAGATGATAACGGGGAGCTAGAAAATGAGAGAGAAAAAAAAGGAAGATGGTGCTCCCGGGCGCACATCAAAGCAGCTTGAAAACTGGCCATTTCTGTCCGGGCTTCTTTGCTAGCCTTTAATTTCGGAGCTTCCTGCTCCGGCTCTTTCGGAAATTCCCTATTCGCCAAACGAATCCAGGCCCATTCCTCGAGTTTCTTTCGCATCAATGACCCTTTGAGCCGCTCGCCCGTCTGGTCGGGCCAACAACCTCCTTCTGGCGCACAAAGCCCCCCTCTCTCTTTCTCTCTTGGCCGGGCTTTTGAAACTCTCCGACAGCGGCCGCGTCGGTTGACTCCTAAAGTATGGGCCAGAAGCTGCGGCACATCTTCACTACGCAACAAATAATTTCATTAGATCGCGGTTGCGATCCAGCCAGACGAGCTGTGCCCAAATATTACGCCGGCTGTTCCTTATAGGAACGTGTCGAACGTCCGGTGGAGGGCTTTGACTCTGAGCGAGAGCTTTCAATATCGGTTTCGACAGAGATAGTTTTGGATATGCAGCCGAGAAATGATGAGCATGGAAATATCTGCAGCCTTGTAAAATGGGGAATAAATCCTAAGTAGCTGAAGGGAAATAAATTGCAAGTTGCCACTCGTTGGTGGCCTACACACAAAGTCCCCTTTGTAAAGATAACGAAGGTGTTTCGTCCAAGACTACCACCGTGAACTATATATCCTTGTAAATTGGCAACTTAGAGTTTATTCCCCTTAACATCAATGAGAAAATGTGCCGTTTCGTGATTTTTATGAATGATTGGTTCGGCTATAGGCCGTTTTGAAAATTTATATTAAAAATGAATATTTTTGCATTCAGTGCTTCCGATTCTCTGAAATATATATTTCATCATAGCATCTCACTTCAATTACATATTTATTAATTTATTATGATACATTAAATACATTTTTGAACAATGAAATAACTTTTGATTAACCAAATCTTAATTTTGTTTTTACAGTTAAAACAATGTATTTAAGATAAAGTTATTATAAGTTAAAAGAATGCGATTTACAAAACTAAATTTATCTGTTGCAATTGGATCCAAAAGTGATCATAAAATTAAATTACACCACATATATTTTTCGCGTGATATTGCGCCAACATTGTTTCTCATTCATGTTATACTAATACGATACTCATGGGAAATCCACATTATATCTCACGCTCCATGTTCCAACGTTCACTCAAGTATTTATTGTATCGTTATGAGACGCATTAAAACTTTTAGTATCCAAAATATGTTTTTCGCAATTGATTAGTAAAAACCTTCTAATTATTTTATAAGCTAATATAATCAACAAATTGCTATTTTAAATTGTTTATAAACTAAGTAAGATTAAAATAATAAAAAACTTAAAAAATTTGTCTGTAAATAGCAGCATATGATATCGTATTAAAATTATGATAAATTAATAAATAACTCTACGTTAATAATAATAATAAAAAATAAAAATGTACCTTCTACAAATGTGTTATTTATATCAAATAAATGGTTTTATAGCAATTTCATTATCTTTCATGCATTCATTGCGATATTAATGATGGTCATAATAAATAGCAATAAAATTTCCAATAAAATTATTGATAACATTGTTTTTCAAATATTTGTATAGAATATTTTGCACCGATATTGCATTTGGATACCGTTAAATGCTATAACGTATACCCTTAATTCATGTTCAGACAATGAATAACTTAAAAATATAAATCATTTTCCTATTGAACATTTAAACAGTACTAAAAAATTCAAAAAGTTCTCTAGCACCGAAACTAGGTCAAATAAATCAATACTAAAAACTAAAAATCTATAAGATCAAAAAAATGTATTTGAAATAATTAAAACAGTAAATATTTTACATTAACGTTGTTTATTAAATTTTAGACAAGTACAATACGTTAGTAAACCTAACGAAGTTTCATGGAGGAAAAGCGAGAATAATGGTGACCTTTACAACAAACTCACCAATTTTATTCACAGGGTCGCGTGCTTCGTGCCAAAATAAGAAGAAGTGGAGGCGCAAGGAGTACGTGAAAAAAGAAGCAAGAAGATAATAATCAGGTAGAGAAAGAGGACGGAAAAGCAGACATGAAAGAAAAAAGCCGGCGAGAAGGGAAGCAAAGTGTGAAACAAAGTAAAAGAAACAAAGCGAATAAGAAGCGAGATGAGGTGTGAGAAAAAAAATAAAGAAGCGTAAGAAGAGCGCAACGTTAATAATAACACGGATACATATATAATTTCGCACGTTTTGAACACGTCTTGGGAGAACAGAAACGCTAATAATCCGCTTCAGTTATTTTACATTAAATGCATTTGAAGAAAAACGATGGTATTTTATTAGCATTTTATAAGAGAAATTGCACTGCCAAGCTCTTTAATTAACACTTCATTTCGATGCTGTACAATAGAGCTTCAACCAAATTTCGTTTAATTCTTCTTCCAAGAAAGCTAACGAATAATTATAATCTACCAGGGAATCATTAATTATTTATTAAAAGAAGTCAACGCGCCCATTTTAAAATCACATATCCATTAACCTCCGGCCAAGCCTACAAATTCCCAAGAGCCAGCTAATATTCTCGCAGAAATGCACCCACTAAATTATTAATTAGAACGACACTCGTAAAAGTGTAAATTCGCGGGCGCGGCGTAAAACACGTGGGAGGAGCGAGAGAGAGAGAGAGAGAGAGAGTATAATAAAAATAGCGGCAGTAGGAGAGAGAGGGAGGGAGAGAGAGAGGGAATTAACGAGAGGGGGATGGAGTAAAAGCAGGACCCCGGCGCAGGTGCGCGGCTCGCCGCAACAGCGGCTGGAATTAATCACCCCGATAAATAATAATAACTGCAGGCGGCTCTCGCGCCCCCGCCAGCCTGCAGTTAGTTCGTTATTAATACGCAATTCATATTAAACCCGGACCCTTCTCCCAGCGCCCGCCGAACTCGCGACGCGGAAAAGTCGACGCCTTTGATATCCTTTGTGCGAGGTGTTAGCGCGAGATAAAACGTGATTTCCATCGGATACGCGGAGATTTCGAGGTTAGAAAAAGTTCTGAAGTTTGTACGCGTAGGCTTCCGTTTACCGTCGACGCTTCGGAATTGATTTCTCGGCAATAAGTAATAGCATCAAAATATGGCAGTATAATGGAGTGGCCAATTGTTGAAATTTATATAAAATTTACTTAAAACTAGCACCATCCAAGCGCGCTTCGCGCGCGCTAAACGTATTTTTTATATTAGCAAGGTAGTCTTAATAAAAACGAC
>UCOM01002204.1:0-29020 GCA_900474385.1 Ormyrus pomaceus | reverse complement strand
ATGCTGCATAATGAAAAATATTCGAATAAATTTTGAATTCATAACCTCAAAATTGAAAATTGAATTTTCTACATGACAGTAATGAATTATAGATAAATGAAATTTCAAAAAATATGTTTGAAATTCATATAAGGAATAAAGTTCTAATATTTATAATAAAATTAGAGCGCGCATGAATGTCGCTTGTATATTAAACAATATGTAGCTACTATTGCAATACTGTATCGCAACTTTTTATTATTGATATTTAACAACTGTATATAATAAATATTTGTTTTTCTCAATCAACTTCACGAGAATAACTTTCTAACATACACTCCCAAACTAAACACTAAAATTTTCAGCGAAATCCCATTAGAACAGAAAAGGACTCGCAAAATCAACAAACCCGAGCAGTTTCGTCCATTTACAACTAAAACTTTAAAACTTTAAAAATTCAAATCCAAACAAACCCGCCGAGCGAACTAGTTTACAAAACAAAAACCCAAACGGGGCTAAGAAGCGCTCCGCCTCCGGAGAAACCGCCCTCATTGAAAGCCAGCCTAAAAAAAGGTGTTCCGCCGGTCATTTAGCCCCGACAAAAGTAAGTAAGAAAGAGCTAAGGAAGAAAGTAAGAAAGACCCGCGTTAAAAAGAGTCCGCTCTAAAGGTCAGCTTGGCGCATCGAAATAGCCGGCGCGGCGTGTCGCGTCGCGGCAATGCGGGGCAAGGTAAAGTCGACGCTGCAAAATCTCGCGCTATAATCCTCCTTTCTTTTATTTCGCGCAGTAAAGGTGATAGCGGCGAAAATTTACGGCCGCCTACACTTTAAAGTTTCCCCCCCCCTTTTTTTTTTTTTGTTCCTCGGTCTCTCGGGCTCGGTGCGTGGCTGGAATGCGTACGACCGAGCCTTTTATTGTGCTCTCTGTGTTGGTGCTATAAGGCTCGGGGTTTCTTTTATCAGACCGCGAATGAGGCGCATTTGGATTTCGAGGGATGAGGGAGGTAATAAGGCTGGGGAAATTGGCTCTGGGAGGGTGAACTTTGGAGTTCTTAGGTTGTTAAAATGCGTTGATGTGTATTGTTATTTTTCTAGCGTCTGAATACGTACTCGTGAATAATTGAATTTTATTAAAGGTTACTTTAAGTAAAAAATTGTAATAACTTAAGTTTGAAAAAATATATTATATCAGATCTCGTACAAATTTCTTATCTGGAGCCACTTGAATTCATTAAATTCTCAATGACCTACATTATTCAGATAAATTAGAATTTCATACTCTCTTTAAAATTACTAATAAGGTTAAGGAAAGTATAAGACTTTCTTCCTGACATTCAAACTAATACCTTTATAATAATTGCACCTTAATTCATTATAAATAATATGAATGTAAAAATTTGAATCATCATTACATAATACTTTTGTGTTAAAGCATAAATTTTAAAAAGTTCTAACAACTCTGAATAAAATCTATAAAAAATACAGCCTACGCATTAAATTACTTAGAAAAACGTATAAACCATTCCTCTGAAATCTATAATTCCAAATGAAACCGCATTATCTCATCAGTAAGTATTACTTACCAGATATGCACGCCGCCCATTGTTTCCATTGAGTTCGTCGCGATTTGATTTTGTCCGACATTTTCACGCCTTCTTCGAAAACGTAGTAGGGTGTACTAAAGGACACGGAGTCCTCGTCGTCCTTCTTATCCTCCTCTTTGATATCCGTCTCTTCCTCCTTATTTCCCAACTAAAAACGAGTAATTCGGTCAGCATAAATGTCTACGTACTCTTTCGAATTAATTACTTTCCAAATTGGTATTTAAACTTGACTGAGTACCGTATGTGTATATGATAACATTTTAATTTGGAAACTAATTTTTAAATACGCAGAGTTTAATTTTTCTTAAAAATGTAATAAAAATTGGAAAAACCAATAATTGAAGTTATCGATTCGTGTAGAGATAATATATATCGATTCTGCATTTTTAAAAACTCAACTCTGTTAAATTGAACGAAACATTCTTTAACATAAATTCAATTAGGAATAAAGACACATATGAGCTCCAGATCAGTGATGCTAAGGTCTACTTTGATATCCGCGCTTCTTCTCTTTCATAAAGGACCGCAAATAAAATAAGTTTATCCGAGGTTCAGTTTTCATGGCTTTGATGCGCAAAGCAAGCATTTTTGGTTCACGTCTGCCTTGGTTTGCATTTATTCATAACGTGACTATAAAATAAACAATAAAAGTGCCGCAGAGGCACACGAAATTAAATCGCAAAAAAAAACCTCGTGCAAGTAATTTCGAATAAAAATTCGCGGAATTTCTCAAGTAGAACTACGAATCTCGGTATCCGTGAGTCGTCGGAATTAAACTAGTTTTTATAATAATCGATATCTTGAAAGTGGAAATAAAATATAAGTGAAATATATTAATGCCGCAAAAACTTCCTGCGTTGATCGTGTTTTTTTTTTATAGAAAAAAGAAAGAAAATGATGAGATAATAAAATTGTGATACATTTCGAAATTGGGTTTTAATATATAATACAAAATTTATCTATAATACAGAACATAATCATCAATTTAAATATGAAGTACGTTATCTACGTGGAAACAATAACATGAATATTCAAATCAATTTAACGCGGCAGTATAGAGTAAAACTGCTAAATTATTTATAAACGAGAACGGACACATATAAAAGCATGCACATATATTTGTGTATGTGTGTGAGTGTGCGTGTATGTGATGACCTGATAGCTAAAATGAAGACCGACGAGTGGCGGCAATTTTTTCATACTTTGTGCATCTTCTAGAAGTCTCATTTCGCAGTTTGCGAATTTTATGAAAATTTCTGAAAAAATTTCTTGGAACGAAAAACTCATTACCTAATTCAAAATTGAAGTTTGTAGAATTCATTCAATTTCTATTTTCTGTGAATATGTAATATATTCAAATGTACAGACTTTTTTCTCATAAACTTTACCTCAGAATTTTTAATCGCATTACTTATCGCGTTAATTCTTTAAATCGTGCTTTGACTTATTACAATTCAAAAGTTATAACAAAGTATTATTTTTCCTTGAAAATTATCCACTTTAAGGTAAACTCATTATATTTTTAAACAGTCACAAAATACTAATGAACGTAGAGCTGACAAAGATTTCTGGTATTTTCAATTTCCCAACAAAACTATTTGTTTTCAGATAAGGGCATTCGTAGAATATATTCAAGAAAATATTCTAAAGAAGCAGATAGTTTGGTTTAATGTAGGTCCGACTTCAAAAGCATCCCTAAATTTACATATTCAAATCTTCAGTTATTCTCTTATCTCAAACATTTTAAAAGAAGGAAAAATGCTTTAATTTAGACAAGCCCGGCCAAATGATAACGTTATTTAAGATAAACACGTGAATCGACAAGTGAGTAATTGCAGATGATTTCGGTTGGCATATTCGTTTCAAAATTTGTAAGCGAGTGAAATTATTCCGTCTATCGCATTAAATTAATATAATATTGTTGCGCGAAAATTAAATCAATTGTAATGTCTGAAATTCATATTGTGTAGATAACTATGTAATAGACAGTTTGAATTTTAATTAAATTGCTGTTGCTTTTGTAGCAGAACCAATATGTATCTTTAATAATAATATTTATGCGTACAGTAATATCAACAGTAATATCAAAATGCAATAAGTACGACGAATCAAAATGGTAATGAAAATGCACCAATAAATAGGACTTAAGATATTAAAATTTCCTTTTCTTTTTAAATGAATCTATTGAATTGAATAAAATTAAAAATTAAATTCATTAAATATCGCCATTTATTAATGATTGAGCAAAAATGAAATTGCGTAAGGTTAAGCGTGAAACAGTAGGTTTCTTATCACAAGATAATTTTATACTTTTTAGTCTTCAGATAAATGAGTCTCGCTGAAATACTAAATATTTCACGATGCTTTCTTCTAATTGTTATAATTTGCTTGAACTAATTGCTTAATAATTTATACTTTTAATAATTTTCAATTATTTTTCAATTTTTCCCTATTACAAATTCATTTTAAAATTTTAAAGTATGATTTTTAATATTTAATTATTAATAGTATTTATTTCATATAAAAAGTATTAGTTATACTTAATCGAGATCAATTGCAATTTTGCATTAACTGTTCGGATTCCTAAACAATTAAAATCGAACACTGAATTCGGCAAGTGCAGAATTTACATTTAATATTTATGTAAACTCTGAAAGATTAATAATAAAACCAAATATAGGTGATAGTTACATTACCATTATATTAAACGTTGTTAATCTTATTACTCCTATAGCAAATCATTGCATTTTTATGAAATTTAATATAGAAATAAATATATTACAGCATCTACTTTCATAAAATAACCCTACTCAGATTTTCAATCAAAAAAACTGTTATATATAATAATTATCGCTTTAACTTAATTAAGAACAAGACTTGTATCCATTTAAAATGCACACGAATAATGCAACTATTTCTGAACACCTCTGTTTTTAAGTTATATATACAGAATTTTTACTAAAAATTGACTTAAAACACTGTCAGTCCAGAAGAATAAAACTTAATTTAAGTTAAACGCGCATCCTCCCAAAAAAAAAACAATGAAACACGTCCGGGCAATAAAGCTGCCGAAATGTCGACATGCAAACGGGCAGATTACTCAAAAATAAAAAGCGTCGAGCTAATCCATTACGTCACTTAAAACAATGTATCCGCGCGCTCAATGTCCCGTGCAAAACAATGAATCTTTCACGCGGCGGCGGCGGCGGCTCGCTCAATGGTCGCGGAGCGTCGCCTTTTCGAAAAGCGTACACGAGGCCCACGTGTCCGTAGTAAAACTCGCGCGCTGCGTAAAATGAGACGTATCAATCGCACGCGCGGGAAAAGAAAACCGCGGCCGAGCCGAAGGTCGCCCAGTCTCGTCTGCTCGCCTCTGCCTTTCCGTATAACCTGATTATCGATGCTCGAAGAGGCAGATGCTTTTTTTTTCAAATTGGCTCGGGAATGGCGTTGCTTCTAGGTGTTGTGAACGACAATTTCATTGGAATAAACAGAGAAATTTGCGATTATAAATTTTGGACGAAGCAAGAGCAGATTTGTTATTGTTGTGATTTGGGAATGAGACGTTAGGCTTTTCTTCGGTAATTACTTATTTTTAGATAACATGCATTTCTAATCTGGTATGCCAATTAGACAGTGCAGAGAAATTGTTGGCGTTGCTTACAAATACACTGATTTCCCAACTCAGGTTTTTATCTTCAGATAAGAACGTTTACCTTCTAACGTAATTTTCTACTTCTAAGTTAATTTTAGCTGTGTTATTTTTAATTTTATGAATGAAAATCAGTGATAATATGAGTCACAATATAATATTAAATATTATATTTAAAATATTAATCTAACTTTACGAGAAAACGACAATTTTTAAGTTATGTTCACTTCCTGAAGTTTAAAAATTAATAAATGAATGCTCGAAAATTGGATTACTACCAGAATACTTAACTGCAAATGTAAAAATAGACTCATTCACAGACGCACGTACAAGGAACCTACTGCAGCACTCAAATTTTTGTTTAAAATTTCTCTTTTAATTCAATAACAGACCATAAAACTATTTTTAACGTAATCTCAAACATTTTCAAATACCAAAAGTCTATCACATCCCCAGAAACTCACTGCTCAAAAACCAAAGAACCACCACCCCAACATACGCACTACGTGAGAAAAAAGCTCGAATCTCCCGGCGAAACCGAGATATTCCAGCTGGGAAAAATATCGCCAGGCCGACGACTCGGGCTGCACTCGAAAAACTGGCACGAGCTCGCAGCTACAGCATCCTCGAAGAGGGAAATTTTAAAGCGCGGCTCGGGGCCGCTCGGTTATAGAGTATATAACGCCGAGCGGACTTGAAGCCGGCTGCGCGCCTTTTCCGAGCCGCGTGCTTCGAGCCGCGGCCGCTCCACTCCCACCACTCTCTGTCTCTCTCTCTCTCTCTCTCTCTCTCTCTCGCGGGCTCCTTGCTCTCTCACAAGTGCCACGCACGCCGTTCTTTTTTTCACCCGGCCGCGACGAATAATCTTCCCGCCGTCACATTGTTCTTCGATGCGACGAGCCGCCGGCTTCTCTCACTCTCTCTCTCTCTCTCTCTCTTTCTCTCGCGAGGGTATTTATATAGGTTTCTTGTTGTGCCTTTCTTTCCGCTAAGGCGGGAGAGTCGAAATAGACGCCGTCGCGGAATCTATTAATAAGCGCCGCTGAATCTTTCGGGGGAAGGGTTTTTTTTTTTTTTTTTTTTTATCGAGGAGAGACATTTTCTTGCTGCCAGGGGGAGACTTTTTTTTAGTTGCAATTTAAATGTTGCGATAGGGCTTTAATTTTATAAATAAATTTTGGACATTTTGAGAAACATTCTCGTTGATTTGATAACCGACAAAAGTTTAATTTAATTATTTACTTTAGTAGAAACTTTCAATTAATATTGCGTATCGTTTTAAATGAAATAAAATACCGTCGTAGAAGTGCTGATAAGATTTTAGCCAATTTTCAGATTAAAACCGTAATTCTGCACATTGATTTCGTTATCTCGAAAAAAAAAAAGAAACGCAGCGATTTATCGGGCAAAATACTTTTTAATCAGTCCAAACGTTAATTGCCGCCGAATAACGAAATCTTCACCGAGGACCTCGACAGCCAAAAGCACCGTCCGCACGCAAAGCACAGAGCACCCCCGGCGACCTGTAGCTCTCCTCGCTCGCAACCCCGCGACGGCCCGGAACGTAAAAAAGCCCAGACATCCCCAGAGTGCGGCGGCGGTAAAAAAAGCGCAGCCAACCGCCGAGCGCCGAAAGCCCCGAAAAGATCGGCGCGTGCGCAGCTCGGCTCGGGCCGCGCGAACGGGGGATCGATCTTACCAGAGCGTCGGACACTTCCCCGCTGGTCCTCTCTTGGTCGTTGTCGTTGTCTCCGTCGGAGGCGGCGGCGGTGGCGGCGGCGGCTACGGTCTCCTCGTCCCCGTTCTCTGGTCGGCTTGGCGCCGCGCGGTACGCGGCCGAGATCTCGCTCATGTCCGAGCTGAGGCGGCTCTCCTTCTGTCCAGCTCGCGAGGAGAACGGAGCCACTGAGTACGTGTCGCGGGCCTCGGCGTCGCGGCATGCCAGTTTTCTGTTTATCCGCGGCTGCGGCGCGCGGGCCCCCCAACGAGAGAGCGCGCGCGACGCACACGGCTGCCGGAGAGAGTCGCAAAGGCCACACAGCCGCACAACGGGCCAGCGGCAGGAGAGAATCGTGCGAGGCGGCAGCGCGCAGGCGCCGGCGCACGTGTACTGCCTTCGGCGTGGGCGCCAGCGCGGGAAACCAGACGACGAGGATTCCCCCCCAAAGCGAGCAGACGCCGAGAGAGAGAACGCGCGTCTAGACGAGCGGCCGCCTTATCGGGTATAGGCTGCAAGATCGATTTTTTTTTTTTTTTTTTAAGAAAGGATGCGCCTCGATGACGTTTCTATGACCAAGAAGCGTCTCTTCTGCGAAGGCTCGTGTTCTCTGTTGGGGAGTTACTAGACTTCTTCAGATCTTTGAACGCGATCTACACTTTGCGGTGAAATTCGAACCGCGTAACTTGCGAGCTTCGATGTTATTATTTTTGGCAGAAAACTTGGACCGGGCCCGGAATCTTGATAAGCAAAATGATCAAGTAAATTTCTTGTAAGATTAACGTTTTATTTAACAATGAAACTAATCGCTATAGTTTAAAGCTGCCAAGACGAAGAAAGTAGAGGATCTAATTCTACAAAAGTCTTGCATATTTAAGTTAATTATCACTTGGAAACTTCTAATTATGGTATGTTACTACATGCTACATTCTTGCACGAGTCGTCCACTTATGACGTTCGAGCTGCTCAAGCTAATCTGTAATCTTGTGCAGTTGTTTGTAGTTTTTCTCCGCGATTAATGGCAGGCCTAAAATAGAACAATGCTGCCTTGAAAATTTGATGGAACAATATATCTAGCTTTTCTTTAAAGAAATAACCGAGTTCACATTTGAATTCGTAGCATTTTTTATTTCAAAATAATTTTTAAGCATCTCAAATATAATCTCTTTTTGTCTTAAATAATAAAGTACTTGTGATAATATTATCATCAAGATTATTGAAACACACAATATCTTAAAATAAAAAATGTACATGTCCTTCCTGTGGTACGTAAATTTCAATGTAACTATTTTTCATTGCAGCGCTAATTATGCAATTACGTATATACCGTTGTAGAATATAAAGTACTCTTATCTTTATTTCTAAAAAGCAAAATACAATCTTTTTTAACTTTATAAAAATCTTCATTTACAAAGAATAAAAAAATGTACTCAATCTTTTATTAATAAACAGATAATATACCTCAATTATATAGATAATATCGACACCTACCCCAAAGTATGTAATACCTCAACGAACTCTGCGAACAGATCAAACTAAAGTTCACTATTCGACACAATCATTGAACAAAGGTTTGCAAATTGTTTATACGACTTATTAAGTCATGTACGAGCTCACGCGACTTAACTTGTAAGAATGAGCGTATCTTATCGGACGCCGCCAGCTGCAATTTTTCCAGCGTTCAGTAATTGATACAATCAGTAAATAATAACATGCTTGAGCTCAGTTTGCCAGCTCCTTTCCTCAAAGTGCACACGGAGCGTTTAAAACTCGGTTTTTTGTTTAACTAATAATTAGCGAATAGTTTGTTTGAAAAATATGTCAGCGGCGAGATGGAAATTGTAGACAAGGAATCTCTCTGTACATTAAGTGTACAAATAAGTGCAATTGATTAGGACATTTTACAGCGAAATTCGGAATAATATATTTAAATATCTTGTCCAATAAGTTGTATGAAAAACGAAGTGCAAGATGTGGAAATCGCCCATTTTTCTCCCATTTATGAAACACTTTTTTCCACATTTTCTAGCTATTTCCTAGCGATTTCGGTCAATTGGCCACAAAATGGCTAGAAAATGTGGAAAAAAGCGTTTCATTAATGGGAGAAAAATGGGCGATTTCCACCAGGGATATGTAATAAAATTAAGAACTTCTAATCACGGCTAGTTTATCACTTTAATGTCACTCAAAAATGTATTTAAACGAGATCACGATACGGCAAAGTAGCTGGGCCCATAGCCCATCGGTTATAATTTAAACAAAAGCAATTCTTTTATATTAACATTTCTTTATTCTAAGGCACGGTCTTTTAAGTACGTCTGTTCATTGGAACGGTATCACAGAGACTGACGATGACCAAAAGGTTCTAGTCCTACAAAATAATTCGGCGATAACGCAGCACAAAGCCGATTCTTATTCATTTCTGTGTAAACATAGTAACGCTAGACTTCTTAAACTCTATGGGGCTCTTAGAAGAAAAAGATAAATAATATCTATTCGATGTTGATAATAATTCAACAGAAAATTGCGGAAAACCAAAGTTGTTTCTTGTTTGAGTTAATCAAACTTCGGATCTATCATCTACAAAATTTTCTATTGTATCACGTGGACCAAGACTATTCATTAAATTGCAAAATGCCATAACCAGTCTAATTTATAAAATAAATTATAAATAATAGAACGTCGAGATTGAGCCAAAAAATCGATTGTATACACTGAAACTAATTGTACATTTACATTTTGGGTAAGTTTCTTGACTCATAAGAAGTTCTTGCCTAAGTGTCAAACTTGGTATCAAATCTTATTCAGTTTATCAGAAAAGCTAAATCGAGGGTACATAGTGCAGATAAGTTACAAACGACCTCGAGATGTTCGCACGCGACACTAAACGTCGAATCTAGTTAACGATTTGACCAACTGTTGATACTGCAATTTCAATTGTTAATTTTCTAATAAATTCTTAAAAATTTAAATAATTTTACATTATGTAAATCTTTGTGCTACAACTAATAAGTACTTTAAGAAAAATTGAATATTGTTATTATCGGAAAATTAATAGAAGTAATTTTGGAGAAAGAAAAATTCAAAGAATCCATTGCGAATCAATTATTAAACCGTTAACTGCGACAAATCGCATAAAATGCACATTTTACTCTGTAATTTTCACACGCGAAACTCTAAAATTTCGCAAAAATTTGAAGTAAAAGAAAAAGATGACGCTCTCCCGCACACGAAGAGCACACACTTGAATCGTACAAGCGCTGAGAAAACAGCTCCCAAGCCCTTTGCCGCGAGCAAAGTGCCCCCGTCGGCCCTTACGGAAGCTCCCTGGTTCCCTCGCAAGCTCTCTTATCATACTCACGGGTCGCTTTGCCTTAAAAGCCCGGCGATAAGCTCGTTCCACACCGGGGAGCGTCGAAGGCAGCCTCCCGATCCCGACTGACGGCGGCGGCGTTCGGCGCTTCGCCGGCGATAAGCTCCGGCGCGCATCATGCTGTTATGCCGATTTTTCCAATTGGCCTTAATCTCGTTAGCGGCTAATTGCGCCGATGCCGCCCGCGCAGGACGCGAGCTATCTCCAGTTACTCGCCGCGCCGAACTGCCGAACTGGTGTCTCCTTCCAAGGCCCCCGGATGTTCGTTCGGCTGCTTGATTTTTCGGGGGAGGGCGCCGAGGTTCCTCCTGCGCTGGATCGTTCTAGGATTTTTGGTTGGTAATTGTTGCTGTGCGCTTAGAACCTCAATCGAGGACGGAAAATTTCAGATTCTTGGAAATTAACTGGGGATGTAATTATTCTGCTTGGAATAGTTTCATATCAGTTGTTTGCGAATTAAGTATAGCGAAATTCTTAGTATGTTATACTTATCAATCGTTAATTTTGTCTAATGATAGAAATTTTTATGCAGGCAGTGAACATAGTTGCAAAACGTTAAAGTAATATTGAATATTCAAGGTTCAAATTCAGAAGACAAAAAAAAAAAATTCTTAGTTAAAAATATTATTATCAATTTTTTTTATTAAACACTTGGTTCGAATATAATAGTTTTATTATCTACTGAAGATACAATGAAGAGTGTTAAAGAGAAACTATTTTAATGCAAATAGGAAACTAATTATACCTGTCTTTTATAACGCTTATAATATGAAACTGGACTAAATTCTAATTCAAATTAAAAACTATAAAGGTTAGTCGTGCACAATTCCACAAAATTTTATAGAAGATTTTGAAGAGGATTGAAAACAAGTGTTACCAAACTTCTTTTGTTTATAAATAAATAAATTTGTAAATATAGTAAATATATCATTTGTATTTACACATTATCTTACTTTATATAAGTTTTTAAAACTAGCGTTCGTTCACATTTTACCCTTTTATAAATTCGAATATCTTTTAAATTCAATGAAATAAATAAAATGCTTAAAAAGAAGGTATAAATATTTATTGACAACAGCAAAGAAACCAGTCCTACATTAATACAAATTATACATTGAACATTTTGATACATTTTCAATCAAAAACATATATTATAGAATTGACACTAATCATCTGAGTCACATTCTGAATCGAATAAGACGCTATCCCGATAAGTGACATTCACCTCGTTCTCGAACTCGTCTACGTCCGTTGAATAGCTTGGAAGATATAATGATGGTTTTTTATTTATACTTGAACGAAATGAAGGCCCAGACACTTTTTTGGGTTCATGATTACTCGCGGCCGCTGAACTTGGATTTACAAGCTTATCTTTGAAAGCAATTAGAAAATGCCACATATCGTAGGCCAATCTCTCTTCTATAATAAATTTAATATGACTATCTGCAATGTGCTGTATTATTAATTGACGACATTCGTCGTTCTTCCTTCTATCCTGTGCTGTGGGAATTACTCGAATATTGCGCACCGTCAGTACATCAAATAACGACCTCTTTCTCAGGATGACTTCCATGTCTTTCTTCCAGCTTTCGAAATTTGCACCATTATACAACGCTATTTTGTGATATTTACAATCGCAGTAAAGCTTATTACTACTTGATGCCATGATACAGATGTAATTAACTCTCTTTTGCAACGTTTATAATATTAAGCTTGACTACACTCTAATTTCAAATAAAAAAGGTTAGTCACGCTCGCTTCCAACTGTAATGAAGTATAAGCCCCGTCCCGATGTTCTTTTTTTATTTCCGCAAAGAGCTTCGACAAAAGGCAAGCTCGAGAAATCGCGAGTCCAACAGCTATGTTCAGAATGCAATATATATATATATATATATTACTATTTTCAGAATACAATCTGCATGCTCAATATTGTCTTCAGATGGCAAATTACTATCTATAATCAAATAAAGTGAAACGAAAATTCTTTGGAAATTAAATACAAGATTAGAATCACCCAATTTTAATAGAAGAAATAGATGCTATACTTTATAAGTAAACATTATCTGATAGATATACTATATTTTACGGAAAACAGACCGACAACCTTAATGAAAAGAATGAATAAAGAAATACAAATTTTGGATAAGTCTACACTTTTTTATTACGAAAATCTGTCTTTAATATATATTATTCGAATTACCCAAATAACGAATACAAAAGGAAATTTACTTTTGAAATTTATATCAATACATTTTTAATTACTGAAGTTTTACAGAGCTTTCTTTATTTAGAGTTGAGAAAAATGTGTTAATAAATTTAGAAATAAATTTAAAATAAAAGCTGTTATTAAATGATGAATCTTTTCTCGTTATAATTATTCCGTATTAATTAGAAAACAACATTGTTATTTATTAAAGACAAATAAAAATAATTTATCCAATAAATAGGATCAAAATAGGTAACGCCAGCTTAATTAAGAGACTATTTTATTTTGGTCTCCGTAGCTGTCAGCCCAATATCTAATTAGCAGATTCTGCGCTCTTCCTCATTCCCTTTCTTCCTCTTTCTTTCTCTCTAGCTCTTCTACAACTCTGCAAGTTAATACCTAGTCTTCAAGGCAAAATGAATTTAAACGGCACCCGAGAGGCGATGAAAGCTCTACGTTGCACCTGGTAAATAATAGAAGCGTCTAGAGCACAAAATAGAATGGTATCGAGTTCCGAGTAAAAGCTCACAAATTGTCACTTATTAATTTTTTTAAAAGGAAGTTTCTTCAATCACACTATTCTAGTCTAAAAACAGTGATATAATGAATTCGTCAAAAAAGTTTGAATTTATAATTATTACATAATTACCATATTACGCAACGAACTGCGCGTTTAATATAGAATATTCGTATGAATTAAATAAAAAAGAGTTTAAAGTTTTTCAAAACAACTTGATTTAATAACGAGTGCTAAAATGATTTAACTCTTACTATATTTTGTCACTTTTGTATTTTGCTTGCATTGTATAAGGATCAGGGTTAGGGAATTTCTTTATACAATGGAAAACCAGGATTTGAGCAAAAGATGAAAATGTCAATTTAATTAAATAAGTTCTGCATTTTACAAAGCAATAAGTTACATAGGTATCCTTATAAGACGATCGAACAACTAACATAGAGTCTTTATAATTCCTTTATACATAAAATAAACACGTACATCTAAAACGATCCCGATTGACAGGTAAATAACACCACCGCATTCATATACGTTATAAACGTGTTTTCCTTTGAAAAGCGTAGTGTTCTATATCCGTGCTTTTAATTCGCTTAAATCTTCACTTGATTTCCTCATTTTTATATTTCATTACTCTTTTTTCGGTAAGGCGACTCAGAACTGACCATTCAAAATAATTAATAAAAAGCTCTTACATCTTATAAATTATAAATGATATTGTTTTGTGAAACTTACTGAGAAAAAAACCATTTAACAAAGTTATTGTTACGTGAAAGTTTAAAAATAAAGGGGTTGAGTTGATGATTTTAATAATTCTGCGTCTCCTTAAAAATTGTTAAAGTATATTATTGCCGTAGCACAACGGAGGTAGGACTTTATTTGCACCTATGCGCTCATAACCAAAATTCCCCTTACTTGGAAGACTTTGGCGGGTCCAAATTTAACGACACCATGACCCACCGTTACTGAGCGCTTAGCACCAGAAAATATTATATGATGTTCGTTTTTTTTTTCTTTCTATAGGCAGTACAAAATTTACCTCTTCTCCGTTATAGGCTTTTTCATGGCTTCGATATGAAATGCTAACGTTTAACGAGCGAGTTGCTACGTTATTGCATTGAAGATTGAGCAGTTCACCCTTCCTTGATTATTGTATATAAAGAGGTGTATGCGCTCCCGCATATAAAATTAAAAATTAAGGCTAAACTTGTTTTGAACGCTGCAACTCCGCACTATTAGCTGCGCGGAATGCTTTGATTTTCAGTCAATTCCTCGGAATTTGATATTCATTTCGATGCTCCCGAGAAATTTCATTGCTTCGGCTGTGTTATTCTTCGACGTTTTCATCCTCGGACTCGTAGTCCGTTATTGGCATGGATCAGTCACTAAAAAGAGCAATTTCAATTAATTTACTGTTACCAATTACGATTATCTCATCGACAAAAACTGAGTTTTAACTGAGAACGTACCTATCACTGTTGTCGCTCGTACCTTCCTCGCTACAATCGAGGTCGAGTTCGCCTTGAATGGCGCTTTGCAGATCGTCGATCCTCTGCAACGCCAATCTTAGGTCGTCTTTAACGACCTTAGTTTCTGCTTCGGCCGCTTCTAAAGCCTTCTCGAGATCTCGACGTGAACGGGTGGCCTCCTGTTCTCTCGCTGCCGCCGAGGCTGCGTCCTCGCGAGCCTCCCGTAACGAACGCTGCATCCTGCGGGCTGCGTCCTGAGCGCTTTGTTCTTTTGTCCGTAAAAGTGCCGTCTCCGACTGCAGCTTCTCAACATTTTCCTTTAATCGGGCTATTTGAGTCTGTAAAACAATAAATTGAAATATAACAAACAGTAGTGGAGAACCTTAATCAATTCTTTAGTAAGCAAATTCCCAAAAACTTATTTATTGCAAAGAAAAAGGAACAGAGCTAAAAACAGTTTGACTATTTCATCAATTAACCTCCAATCGTGCTCTCGTAGTCTGTTCAAGCTCAAGTTTACTCTCGAGCTCTTTGGTGCGGAACTCGAGACGCCTCGTTGCAAGACTGTTAGCGGTCGGGTCGCCAAGTTGCTCCACCGATTCCAATCGCTGACTCAATTCCGAAAGTTGATCTTTCAACGATGATTTCTCGGCTTCCAAGGCCGCGATCTGAACCTGCGCTTCCTGCAATTGAGCCTGTTCAGCGGATACTTGCTGCACGACCGTACGATATTTCTTCAGCACCTAAAAGAAATACAAAATGCGTTATTGTAAAAGCACTTTAAATAACGTTGAATTATTTACAGCTACATATTTTAATGATTTTTCCTTTTAAGCTCTAGAATTGTAAAAATTGTTTACTTTGTTTACAATTACATATCAATTTTCATTGCACTACCGATAAACTGTTTAAAAAACACTTAGATTCTAGTAAGATTAAAGGAGAACATTTAAAAGCATCTGATTTTATTATTTAATTATATGAAATCATTTTTTTAACATTAAAAAACATAATTTTATTTCCAAAAAGTTCGGACGGTGAAAGATTTACCTCCGCGAGTTCTTCCTCGTTCTCCTCGAGCTGCGAGAGCAGCTCGGTTCGTTCGCGATTGGCAGCGTTGGCGCGATCTTCAGCCTCGGAGCGCTGCCGAGAAGCCTCCTCGAGCGCGGCCTGTGTCTCGCTCAGGTCCTGCTCGAGTGCCTGCTTGGCCTTGACGGCGACAGCTCGCGCGCACTCGGCGTCCTCGAGCTGGTTCTTCAGATGACGCAGGGCTGCCTTGCCCGTCGCGTCGCCCTTCGACCGCTCCAGCATCGTCTGTGCATCTCTGAGCAGCGCGCGAGTCCTCTTGAGGTCTCGTTTCAGTCTGAAAAATATATGGATTATTATTTATGGGAAATTTTACTAAAATTTTTCTACATAAAAACACTAGTAATAGTAACAATTAATTTAAAAAGGAGTGAATACGTATTCCACTAGCACGACATTAAAAAGGACTATCTTTCAAATTTCATGAACTTTCATGACAGAAGAATCTAATTCTCCAAAAAAAATCGTCACTCCATAAGCGAGCGCGTACCTTTGTGTGGTCTCCGCTTCGGCAGCGCGGTCGGTTCGATCCTGCTCCTCGAGCGCGACAAGTCTACGCTCGAGCTCGTGCTTCTCCCTGAGCACGATCGTGCGCTCCTCGTGCTCGTTCTCGAGCTGCTGCTCGAGCGCCTTGACCTTCTTCATGGCCGAGCCGCGCACGTCCTCGAGCTCCTCGTCGCGCTGCTGCATCTCCTTGCGCATCTCCTTGCGCTGCTGCTCGATGCTCATCTCGAGGCGCAGCTTGGCCTGCTCGAGCAGCTGCACCTGTCCGGCGAGGTCGTCCAGCTCCTCCTCCTGGTCCTTGACCTTCTTCTCCAGTTCGTGCTTCGCTTTCTTTAACTGGGCGACTTCCTCTTCCGTCTTGCCGCCGAACGTCAGCTCCTCCAGCTCCTGAGTCAGCGTGTGCAGGCGTTCCTCTTTCAGCTCGATCTCCAGTCTTGCGTCCTGCGTGGAATAAGGTTGGGAGTGAGTTTAATGAGGCGAGGGATTGAGCAATGACTGTTGATGGTACTTACGCTCAAGTTCTGTTCGACTGTGAACTTTTCAGCGATGGCTATTTCTTTCTCGCGAGCGAGTCGCTCCCGCTGAGCCTTCTCCTGTCGTAGGTCGTCCATTAGGTTTTGTGTTTCTGAATCAAATCTGTGAAATGATATTACATTTATGAGATTGTAAATTACTTAATAATGCAGTTTAAATATCTTGAAATTTTTGTACTAAAAGAACCCTTAATAGAAATCACAATATTTACTCGATTTGTAAACTTTAATCTAAAGTCAGTATTTACCCATATTTTTATTAAATAAACTTATTTTATTTCATTATTCAAGAGAAAACCCCGGTATATTTCTAAAAAATAACAAATAAATATAATTGTAACGTTATTTGAAAAACGCAGCATTTTTCCTCGTCGAAAAACCATACGCTTCCCTACTGAGCAAATTTCCCACTGCACGCGAGGCAGAAAAACAGGAAAGGGATCGCACTCACTTCCTCTGCTTCTTCTCGAGCAAATTGTTCCTGGCGGTCTGTTCTTCGAGCAGCAGCCTCAAATCGTGCATCTCCCCGTTGAGCTTCTGGACGCGGCGCTTCCACTGGTTCACGACCTGCCGCTGTTCCTCCACTTCCTCGTAGGCATCCGCCAGCTGTGCGTAAAAGGACATTTACATTTAGAGAGCTTGTTTCCAATTATAATCGATTATTTACGGCCGAGTTGCCGCTCTTCCTTTTTTTTCTATTTTGGCCATTGAAGCAGCGAGTAACGACGCTGTTAGGAGGAGCGTCAAGCCGCGATTAGTTGCTTGATAGATTGTTGAATGAATTTAGATACAGGAGAAATTGCAGATTGTCCGTTACGATGGTGTCAATCTGGGTTTAATGTTTATGAAGATTTAGTGTAACGAGTTTGTGTTGTGATTAAAGGACTGTTATTAAACTTTTCTATTAACCATTTTAATTTTGAAACATAGAAAAGTAGAATTTTCTTTAACGAGTATTAGTTGATTTTTAAATATATTATAAAACTAAATATTCTTCCAATAATTAAATTTAAAAAGTTATTTAAACGTAAATTACTTGATTATTACTTTTGGTCGAATTCAAACTTTATTTGTAAATCCTAATTACAGAAACTTGTACTAGGCCTTATCTAAATATTTACTTTTCAGATTTATATTTTCAACGATAAATTGCTGTTTCTAAGCAGATATATATTCCATTCCTTGCACTTTTGAACGTGCCGTTTTTCTAAATTAATTTGAAATTATTATCGCCAATCCAAATTAAAAACATTTCTGTAAAAAAGGTTACCGAATTTCGTAAAAAATTTTCAATTAAAAGAATCAGAAAAATATTCATATTATATGAACACGTTCTTTTAATACGTCCGTTCAAACAGTAGTCTACTTCCGAAACCAGAACCATACATCATACCCAAACATCAAATCAATGCACTGTCACTTACTCCTCGCGACAAACGACGGCCGAACGAAGCTCGAAAAGCCCCTACAAAATTACCTTCTTCTCGAGCTGCTTCTTGAGCCCGACGAGCTGCTCGAGATCGTCCTCGTGCTGCTGCGCCATCTTGCGCTTGGTGAACTCGAGCTCGCGCATCGCGTGCTGGTACCTCTGTTTGTAAACACCGCCGTCCTCGCCGTCCTCGGCGTCGGAGGCCAGGCCGTTGAGGTCCGCGGCCCGGGCGTAGAGGAGCTCCATCTCGAGGCGCTCGGCCTGCTGCTGGAGGCTCTTGTTCGTCTCGCTCACGTCCTGGAGCTCGCGCTCCAGGCGCAGACGCTCCGATTGCTCGGCGTCGATGCGCTCGGCAGCGAGGGTCGACGTCGAGTGCTCCTCCGCGAAGTCAGCCGTCATCTCGCTTAGCTGCGGATTAATTGAGAGCCGATCGTTAATTGATGCGAGCTGCCGGTTTTAAAAGGCGGAGTTGTCGAGCGCGGGACTTTTGGGAGGGGGTCGTGAGGTAGGAGAGGGCGTTAGGGTGATTTTTAGGTTTTGTCTCGAAACTGATTAAATGAGGGAGATTTTTTTATATGTTTTCTTTAGTTTTGGATTTATCCTGGTGGAAAAATCACAAGTTTTATTATCAATTAATTTTTAAATAAAAATAACTTTCCTTGGCGGTTTAAAAAGATTTTATAATAATAATATTTAAAATCATGCGTTTTACTTAAATGTGATAATTTAAAAAAATTTAAATAAAAATAAAAATAGAAACCAATTTTAATTATCTCATTTTACAATTTACTTTGATATTTTATAAATTTTCTAATTCAATAAAATTGTTGTATATGTAATATGTAATGGATTAAAAAAATAAACAATGAAAATGATGCTTAATAGATAGGATGTAATGTGAAATTAGCGCAAAGCTATTGTAATAAATGTAATGATGAATTATTGTTCAGAACGAATTCTATACTATAAAATTTGAATTCTATACTATAAAAAGATATTTACGACATCGTACAAGGTAACTATAAGTGTTCCATTTTCAAGTTTGCAGTTTAACCATATAGTTTTATCGTGTTTATTAGATTATTTATAATGTTATTAAAATTAGTACTCGCAATACATCTGTTGCTATTAGCAAAGAGAAAATCACTTCGTGTTATGCATGATCATTCGTATTAAATAAGAAACAAAAACATCATCCGGTCAAACAAATTTCTCGGAATATGGTCATTTGTCATATCTAGGACGATTCCGGCTAATTAGTACTTAATTAGTAAGTATTTAAATCACACTCAAACGCTTGTGACATAATTCACGTTCGTCCCTCTCTCTCTCTCTCGTGTTATTTGTCTTGCAACTGTTTTAGCACGACAACGCTTTAATCTCTAAATTAATGAAAGTCGAGAAAAAAAATAATTCTGCTTTTAGATTACGGGATTGCTCAAAGAAAAAACGGAGCCCTCCCAGATGCAAACGTTGCAAACATTATTTAGCCACTCTTTGTCACAAACTCGGATTCTCAATGTTTGACAATATTATCGAGCAAAACACGACGAATCCCGTTTTGAGAACTACCTCTTCGTCGCACTGCGATAACGTTCGATCCTCCTCGGACAGCCTGGAGACAGGCCTGGAGGGACTCTTGGCGACGCTACTCGCCCGGCTGAAGTACTGGTAGCCCTTGATCATAATGTTCGTGGCGCTCTTGCTCCTGTTCAAATGCTTCCTCTTCCCGTCGACGACGATGTTCTCGATATCGTCCCCCTTCCCCAGCCTCTTCCACTCGTCCATAATGTGATCGGTCCTCTGCAGGAAGTTGGAGATCTTGGTGGACAGGTAGGAGGAGGCGGTCTGCGGTTCGAGGTGCGAGGCGGTTGGTCGGAAGGACTGGCGGACCTGCTGACGATCGATGCCAAGGACGAAGTTGAGACTGGCGTCGAAGACGACGGGCGCCTGCTCCTTGCTGGAGAGCTCCTGCAGGTCGATCTGCTCGTCCAGGCAGCCCGACACCTGGGGGAAGAGTCGCCTCGGGGTCGGCGACTTGCTGCCGCTCAGCGAGCATAGCGACGGCGATCGGAGATGCAGAGGCAGCCGAGAGGAGTAAGAAGAGCTCGCGGGGGACGGCGAGCGAGAGACGAGGGTCGTCGAGTGCGGACGGATGACGGCGATCTTCGAGAGAGGCCGAGGCAGGAAGTGATGGTTGCTCGGCGGCAGCGGCGGACGTCGGTTGGTGACGCTGCTGAGGGAGGACGGCTCGTCCGAGTAGCCGCCGTCCAGGTGGAGAGACGAGGAGGAGGAGCTCGCCAGAGGCTCGAAGTAGGTCGTTGGAGCCAGCGGCATTCTCAGCGATTCGACCTTCTCGCGAGAGACGATCGGGTCGGGAAGTGGCCGGGGAAAAGTTTAAGGCTTAACGTAATTTTCTTGTCTTTTAATATCAAAGAAACGATCCTTCATTCGCTAAGGTAATTTATTGAGATTGGCATCCTCGCGAAACTTGCAACTTTTCTTTTTAAATAAATTATCGTAAGCTGCTGGGTCAAAAACGAGTCGTTGGACGAAAACAATCTTTAGTTATTTCCATTATTTTATTATTATTATTATTATTATTTTTTTTTTTTAAAGAATATCTTATGGTTTTACGAAATTCAACAGTATCTTTCTTAGC
Organism: Ormyrus pomaceus; assembly: GCA_900474385.1. NCBI lineage: Eukaryota > Metazoa > Arthropoda > Insecta > Hymenoptera > Ormyridae > Ormyrus > Ormyrus pomaceus. The sequence continues at coordinate 8,292 of UCOM01002204.1, read as the reverse complement.
ATCAAATCTACATCGATAAGGTTTAATTTTCCTAAACCACGACAGAGACACTCCGAAACGAAATCTCCCCAAGTCAGCACCACCGAGAGCACATCCCCAACGAGGCTAAGCCAGCTTCCTCTCTCTCCCTCCCGCACCCCCGTACGCGATCACAACACTTCACAGCCTGGCGCTCGTAAGCAGCGACGGCGGCGGCGGCGACGACGGCGGCGCAACGGCCGAGAGCGTCATTGCATAAGGTGAACGACGACGGGCCGCGGCCGGGAAGGGAGCTCGGCTGCAACTGATGCGGGCTTTTCTCCCGAGGGGAAGATAGCGGAGAGGTGCCGCTGCCGCCTCACCTCGCGGTTATTCTGAGAAGAGAGCAGCTTTTGGAGAGCCGCCAATAGACCCACACACACACACACCGCGGCCCCGCGCGCGCTCTCGCAAAGCGTATATAATCGGGAAAAGCGCGCAGAGAGAGAGAGGCCCCGTCGATTTTCACGCGAATGAGGTCTCGACGCACGAGGGAGATGCTGCGCCTGATTTATGGGACGGGGTGTTTAGGAGCTGCCTGACATTGAATTTCGCGGCGAAGTGCCGCACTGCCTTTAGGAAATTGACTTTTTAGGCTGAGTTTTCTTTTTTTTTTTTTTTTTTTATAGATCTTGGGTTGATTGAGTTTTATTGGAATTTTTAGTTTGTTTGTCAGTTCGATAGGCGAACGTCTGTAAATATGATACAAAGCTGTTTTTAAAAGTCATAATAACTTTCTAGATACTATATATTAGTTTAGAAAAACAGACGAAACGCAGCGAAAAAGTTCAAGAATTTCGATAAACTATTATTACACTGTTCTTTAGCAAATGGAATGAAAAGCATTTGATAAGAAATACACACATTTTTCCCAAGATTTATCCGACTTGATCAAAGTCATCGCGCAATTTCGAAAAACAAATCAACCGATAAGTTTCATTTTCAAAGCCATTAATCATCTTGGGGAAGAAAAAAAATCCAACAACCACCAAGTTCGTTTTAACGAATCCCTCGCGCTCCAACTCTCTCATTACCCACCCGCTCCTCCCTAAACGCAACGAGCTCCAAAAAAGAATCGCGGCGAAGCAACGGTTGCGAGAGGAACGCAATCGTATACACACGCATATCGCTCGGCAAAAAGTGGCCCACTTGACGGAGCGCTCTCGGAATCGAGTGCGCCTAACTGTCATTTTTTTTTTTAAAGAGATCGTCTATCATTACCTTACCTCGCCGGGGAAGTAATGGCGATTGTTTTCTCTCCGCTGCCGGGTTATACCGTTCGCGCGCGCGGCTCCGGAAGCTTCTCGACGTCGCTCGACCATAAAAATAGTCTGTTTACCCCAAACGTACTTTTAGCGCTTTCCCACGCGAGCGGAAAGCGGCGGCGGCAGCTGCTGCCGCTGCTGCTGCTGCTGCTGCTGGCTCGAAGGTGTTTTGGACTAAATTAAAGATGTGTCATTGGTTTTACGCGAGGCGCTTGACGTTTCGGCAATTTTAGAATCGCGCTCCGCCTGGTGTATTTATGAAGCGAAAGTAAAAGGAAAATTGCGATGTCATTTGATGAACGCCGCGTTGATAATTATTGTTTCCTTTGAGAAGTGTTATCTTTCGTTTTACTTGAAACGATTAGCTTTCGATCCAATATCTTAGAATGGGATTGGCACCATTTTTCAGGCTTCCTGAAAACGGGGTTGATATTTATAAGATCAATGATCTTGCATTTGAAAACTCATTTTTAAGCGACGGACAACAATTTTTAAATTGATTGGAAACATTTTTTTTTATTTCGTTTGACTGAAATTTATAATAGTTATTCATTTTTTCGATTTTTGTAAGAAGTTTCTTGGACTTTTAAATGTTTTTATAAAAACGAGAAGCTAAATATGAATACTAATTAAAATTCCTAAGAAAAACGAGCTTCGGCGGAAACTCGAAACGCAGCTGAAAATAAAAACACAATGCAAGGCGCGCCTCTAATCTAAAAAGCATCAAATTCAATTCCTCGCGGTTTCGCCACACATGGAAATATCGCAAAAAGGACGCAGGGGCCATTAACAGTATAACTAACGGCGATAAAAATATCCATTAAACTTTTATCGCCCGATCTCACAAGCAGCGCATAGTCTTCCCTCCAGGTGGGGGAGGGGATTCGAAAAAAAGCAGACACCCACACAATGAACTCATTCACACAGAGCCAGAAGCAGCAGCAGCAGCAGCAGCAGCCAGAAGCAGCAGCGTCGGGGGAAATTTAACGAATACAGACGCCGCGGCCGCGTAAAACGCGGTTTCCTTTAATTAGATCGTATCGGAATGCTTTGTGCCGAGGTTGTAGCGCCTATTGTGTCTGATTAGCGAGAAATTGTTGGATATTTTAAAATCTGTCGTATTTTACTTCGTGGCGGAATAATTTGCGTTATTTCGTTTCTTATCGTAAATGGCGATTTATTTTAATTTAAAGGCCGATTGTTCGGTTCCGTTCAATGAAGAAGATTCATTAACCTTGGCACGATTTCTCGTGAATGGATGCGTATGATAGATTAATTTACCATCGCGGTATGAAAAGAGTTTAAGATGAACTACTTTGAGTCACTGACGTAAACATTTCGAGAGGCAGATGCTTATTTATAGTTATAATTATAGTTAAAATTTACAGATCGTACTTAAGTAATTTTGTTCAATCTTCTTACAACCAAAAACAGCGAACGTATCAAATTTCGACGAACCAACCGTCAATTACTCAAATCCAAATTGATCAAGAAACGATCCACATCCAGTCCAAGCAGCCTACCCGTCACATCTAATTAACGGCGCGCACAAAGCCCCAGGCAAAAAGAAGAGCGACGCGTTATATGCTAATCCAGCTTGTCCTCATCGCCGCTTACGCAACTCCGCGATTCTTTGGCTTCGCGCTCGGCATTATCCGTCCATCTCTCGGCTCGAATAAAACTCCGCCTGTTACGCGGTAATTTCGCTGCGATCCTAACGAGATCTTTTCTTGTCTCTCTCTCTCTCTCTCGCGGGGAGTCAATTATCGCGGAGAGTAGGCAAAGCGCGCGACCGGTTCAGGCGCTTTCCCACGACGCTGCATTCCGCCCCGCTGAGCGAATTTCTCGGCCGCGAGTGCGCAGATAAAAAGACTAATTCTGGGGCATCGCGACGAGCTTCTGCAATTCCGCCTGATTTCGAACTCGTTTTTGAGACGTCGTCGGAGCGGAGATTTGCATGCCGCGACGAGCTCGTCTTTAGGTGGTGGAATGTTTATTGGTTAACGGTTGCGTTAAACGTGTAAGGTAACTGTTTGTGGCTATTTTTCTGGATTGTCATCGACAAAATTACAATACTCGTAGATTTCCGGTCAATTCTGCCGAATAGGATGCTGGCAAAAGTTTATGCAAATAGAAACGAATTTATTTCTTTTTTGCCAGTAAAACGCTTGTTTAATTTGAATAAATATTGACTTATGAATAAACTTATCTTTAAGAAAGCTGCATCTACCACTTTTACCACTTGCTTGTCTTGAAAATTCAACAAATAGTATTATTATACTTGCTAAACACGTGTTGAATTCGCAAACAAAAACAGGCACGATACTAAAAATATACAATAGTGCACTGTATACGAATCATAATACATTCCAACCCAAACGCAAGACCCAATTAACTCAAACATCGTTCCAGATCTAAGACCGCCAACCTCGACCGAATACAAATCAAGCCGCCGCCGCATTCTCTCGCGGTCACTCGTTGTGTCCTCCCAAAAAAAAATCGCGCCATTCCGCGAGCGAACAATCGCCGCCCCGTCGATACACATATATATCCGCGGCTTTAACATCGACTTTCCCACACGCGAACACGCGCTCTCGCATATCCGAGCGGCGTTCCTCGGATTTTCGACCCCCTTTGCATGCGAGCTCGTGTGCTTTCCCTTTTTTTGTTTGGTTGCATCCGAGGAGGAGAAACGCCGGCCGAACGGCGCAAAAAACTACTTTGTTTCCGTGGCGTTGCAATGCGAGGAGGAGGAGTCGCGCTTTCGAAGGGATTCCGCGGCGCTGTTTGACTAAGCGAGCCGGATTGCGAGGATGGGAAGAAGTTATGTCACCGGGAGGCGAGCGGCAGTGGGACGAGAAAGATTTCAGCGGCAGACGCGCGATTAAATTTCAGAATTTCAGCGAAGAATAGAGGATAAATAATATAGTGATAATGGTACAATGGGCCTATTGTCGTTTTCATTTTGAATTGTCTACGTTGTTAATTTAGGAAAACAATGCATTTTCAATGCTTCTAATTACTCCTTTATGCGTTTACTCACTCCAAACGTTTAACTGCATCACCAACTACAACTCGATACCAAAACATTCCTGTTGGCAAACAAAATGCGCCAGTAAAACATTAATAAATTTACGAACCCGGACGGCGACAAGAAAAAAGGGAGCTAAACATGTATCGCTTGGCGAAAATTTAATTAAGCCAGCGGTCTATAATTATTATCCAGCGGGCGGTAATAAACGGACGGGTTTACTGTTAAATACACGCTCGGCGTTAATTATTTATCAGGCCATAATTTTCCGGTCAATTAATTCAGGCTCGCGCGCGCGCAAGTGCACGCATAGACGCGCCATATCTTTTGAAAGTGTAACCGAATTCACGCTCTCGCTCATCTGGATTCGAGTCGCGGCGCGCGCGAGGCGCCGCGGTATACCGTTTCTCCGCCGCGATGTGTGTTCGATCAGAGTCGCTCTCCGAGCATTGAGTTACGAAATTTTCATTCTCATTTGTATCGCCGCGCGGTTGATTAAACGCTGGTGTATGCGCGGCGGGTTTTAACGGGCAGCTTTTTGCGGTCGTCGCGATTGTCGATTGATTGATTCGAAAAAGGAAGATTTCGGGGTGAGACCGCAATGTTTTAGGAAAATATTTTTGATCGTATATAACAGATTCTTAAAACTTATTTCTCACGAAATTATGAACGAATCAATCATTTTTTTTTTCAAACCTCCGCAATGAAGCCTTATTACACTTTCTCAACGATCCTCGGCTATACTAATCACCTCTTACAGGTTCGACTAGTAATCCATCTCCCGAAATCTCGGTTCCTCCTCTCCTCGTCCGGCATCACCATAACATCTCGCGCAGCAACATCAACAGAGACGGCGCTCCGCCTCGAGTTTCACCTGGCCGGGAATCCGGGTCAGTGGCACCTTTGTCTAGCGGCGCTTTATGAGGCCCTGGTCAAGTTGGTCGCGCGGCGCGGCGGCGTTCTGTTATGCTTGGCGCTGCCGAGGCGGCCTGCACTTAACCCAATTGCCCCCGAGCCGCGCTTACTCCTCGACGACTATGACTGCAGCGGAACGAGATTACGAGGAGGAGCAATGGAGAGGTGCGCCTGACGTAAGAGCTCGCGATTCTCGAGCGAAGCGACGAGGAAGCGACGATGTGTGCGGTTGAACTGACGCCGTTGTGAATGGGCGAGATTGATTTTCAGATCGGAGGGGCATTGCAGATATCACGCTTGCGAGGAGGTGGGGGCTGTCATTGATAATTTCGGATTATTTTTACAGGATAATTGTAGTGGGGAAGTTTTGATTAAAAATCAAATAGACACTTTGTTGTTTGCAATTTTACCATTTTTTTCTGAATATAATATTATGTATAGTTTTGTGAAAACGTTTATTTGGGAAATAAAGCATCTTCAAATTTTAATGCAATCGTCGACTACCTCTTCTACGGGTCAAAATATTCATAAATGATTAAAATATACAAGATTGTCTTTAAGAATAAAATAAAAAATAAAAGATAGCATCAATTAATCAGAACTGTAAAACTGTTACTTCCCGGATACACCGTTTAAACTTTCTCCTCCTAAAATATAATCCTAAACTTCTGTTGCTACTTAAAAAAACGAACTTACCAAACCAGGATTAAAACCCATTTACCATTCTTATTTACCAACTCCTACCTTCCAAACCTTAAAAAATGATCATCAAAGTGCCTAAAAACTATCCTGCCAACCTTCTCATTCTCCGCTCCAATCTCCCGCTTTAATAGCCGCTAAACAAACTCCTCCGAGCGCATAAAACTCCTCTCCTCGCAATCAGGCTCAAAACGAGCTCATCAGGCGCAGGCCGAAAAAAAGAGCGAAAGGTGCAAAAACGCGCGCGCCCGCCGTTTTTGCATACGTCTTTCCGTACATCCTCGAAATTAATAGTGCACATCCGACGAGCGCTGCGCGGCGCACAAAGGCCGATCGAGTCTAATTATCGATTAATGACGCGCGCCGCGGGGATCCCCGTCATCGTAGGATGCCGAGATCTGAAAAGCACGAGAGCCGATGGCGCGGTTAGAGTGCCGTTAATGGAGCGGATTGTGTTGTAGCTGAATTTTAGGAGAGTTTTGTTGCTGGCTTTGGAGGAAAGCTGGATATTGGGGATTCGGGGTCGAAAAATAACGAATTTGAGCTGTTAAAGGAAGGCTACGGGATTATAATTTTACATGGCGGCACGACGGGTAAAATTATATAGTGAAGAAAAATTATAGAAATATAAAATAAACGTGTTTTTTCGAGTGACATTAAAAAAACTTTGCTCGAAAAAACGTTAGATTAATGTTTTAGAAAGTGAAAGTTCTACTGAAATTTATAAATTAATTTTTTGTCAACGAAATATTTTATCACCAACAAACTGAATTTTAAAACCGCAAGTCTCTTTGAAATATTCTCTCGAATAGAAAGTAAGCGATATCAGTTCCAATTAAATACAGGCTATAATCTAACGCGATACACGAAGATCACAAACGAAACCGCGGCCTCGAATAGAAGAACAACATCGATCACGTACACCCGATTGTCTATCGAACCAGCACTGAAACCTTCCACTCGACACCTCCACCGCCGACAATCCCGGTAGACAAATTGCCCGGAGTGATCCAGGCTTTTTTTCTAATCATCAGCCGACGTCAGTCCCAGTCGGTACATCTTCCAAGTCATCCCGCGCTCCGGCAAGCCTCTTTTCACCTATCCCCTCGCAGCCGCGTCTCCCTCCCGAAAGCAACGACAAGCACCCCTATTTACATACCCGCGACGTCGAGTCTCTCTCTTTCGAGAGAGAGAGAAAAAAAGTCCTGAAAGCAAGACAAGCGCGCGCGCGCGCGGCTTTCTCAGGAGAACCCGTTTTGCATCTCCGGCGCTCGGACAACAAAAAGTGCACGTCCCAAGGCTGCTTGGCGCCAAACTCCCGCCGGGGATTAGTCGTATTTACCGGCTCGTTAGCGACAAGTGCGGTCGGGCCGGTTTTCCCGGCGCTTTTTTCGGGAAATAACCTACACAACGCCCTCCCCCCACCCACCGTTTTATATTCGCCCGAGATTATTCGCCGCGGGCGGGAGTCGCTGTGTGGCCGATTTATTTTAGGAGCCACGAGCGTAATTAAGTTTGCGCCGAGGTACTGACGCGGCGGGTAATTCAGGGCGATAGGAGGCTGGATGGGTTTGCGAAGTGCGAGAATAATGGTCGGCGAGAAAGGTGCGTTTTAGTTGTAGGAAGTGGGGTTTTAATTTTCTGTGATTGAGATACTAATTGAATGTTGAGGTGTTGCGCAGGAGAAACGGAGTGTTTCGAGACACTAATTTTGGATGGATAAAAAACGATGTAATCAAAATAGAAACACTAATTGAAGTAATATCTCAATTGCGAGCATTGAGATAAAGAAGAATTTCAATTTTCCTTTAATGAGAAAGTAGCAATTAGTGGACGCGAAGCAAAAGTATGTGTTGAAAAAAATTTCATTTACCAAAACGTTTCAATGAAGGAAAGCAAACGAGCGAACTAAAAATCTACGACTTTTACCATCTAAACTTCCACCAAGAAAAATTCCTCCAGCGACTCCAAAGAAAACGCGATTGTAAAAGGAACCGCCGCAACAAGACCATCGGATCCTCCGCCGCGCGCGATCTCGATTTTGAAATTCCTCGGCATTGTCTCTCTCGCGCATCAGTCCATAAAAGGCTTTGCTCGATCCTCTCGCGAAAAAGCAGCAGCGGCGGCGGCGACAGTAGCGGCGACGCATTTGCCCCGACAATAGGCCGTTTTTCAGCATTCCTCGCGCGCGCAGATCGCGGCACAATAGCCTCGGCCGATAGCCCCGCGAAGGCCACGTCCTCGGCAAGGTCGCGCGGGGGCCCTAATTACTCCCTTTCGATTTATAGAATTCGTTCTGAAGGCGCCGCGTTCGGTAAGAGGGGGGAGGGGGGGGGGGGCGGGAGCCGAGGCTCCGATCGAGGG
>UCOM01002203.1:0-29115 GCA_900474385.1 Ormyrus pomaceus | reverse complement strand
GGGGGGGGGGGGGGCACCTGTGGGGGTGAGGGCCGATTTAATTCATTTACCCAGAACGACTCTCTCTCTCTCTCTCCCTCTCGAGCCTGACGGCGGCGCTGCAGCGTGCAAACATCTGCGAACTCTTGCGGGGGCTGCAGCCGCACGCGGCGGCCGCCGACGACGTTCCCCTTGGGGATGAAGACAGAATCGTCGCTCGGTAGCCCGATGACGCTGAATTCTTCTCCGTGAGAAAACGAGCGATGCCCCGGCCCCACAGAATGCCAAATTGCGAATCTGAATTGCAAAGCCGCACTTGCTCCGCTGCCGTGAGGACTTTCCGGCAGCGCTGCGAGTAGTCTCTCTCTCTCTCTCTCTCTGCGTAAGCGTGTGTATATTTATGATTACGTAAATCGCGTGTGCTTGTGCCAGGCGGTTCACGCCACTTTATGAGTAGGGCCTCTTTTTGTCTCCCGCTTTGCGGTCGCGTGCTGCACCGCTTCCAAGTCCGCTGCTTTTCTTTTAAAGCGGACTGGATTGTCGTTTGCTTTTTAGCGATTCAGATAGCCGAAGCGGGATATAGGTGGTTGAAACATTTTTTTTATTATTTATGCACTCGAGGAAACACTTTTGTGAATGTACAAGTCGCTTAAGCATTTGCGAATGATAAGAGGTTCTATTCACCGTCTTTCAAATTTAAAACCGGTCTTTTAATTAAACTTTATAAAATCACAATGTATCCAAACATACCGGCTAAAAGTTATCCAGACATACATAAAATGATATTTCCTTTCGTTTATCAAGCAGAAAAGCAATTGACTCCAAAGATTTATTTTCACCCGTCAATTTTCCGCGATAGCAGCGCGGCCGAAACTACGCGTAACAATAACGCCAGTCGTTCGTGCATAAAACCTAGTAGAAATTCATCGTTACAACAAGCTCCTATCCCCCGGAATGTCCGCAGCTGACGAGGTCCATCGTCGATCGTTCGAACGCAAAGGCATAAAAGGCTCGCTCACTTCCAGGAATCGTCGCAGTTGTAACGGCGCAATCACGGCGACGACCGCCGCGCCGTTCGAAATTATAAAAGCCCCGCGCGCACGTATATATATATATGTATATACGTCACCGGAGTCGCGCATTACGCAAAGTTCGAATCAGAAGACGCGGAACGACGGCTTTTTACGAGGCGACCCGAGGCGCCGCGCGAGTCCGGCCGTCTGTACATTTGTATGAGGATTACTCTCCGGGCGGAGGCGCGTAAACGTTTTTCCGGCGTCCGGGTAACGGCCGGGCATCAGCTGCGCGTATTCCGTCGTAACGCCGGCTGAAACTTGTCTGAAACAATGACGAGCGAGATAATTACGAGGCAGAGCGGAGAGCGCGGGACAGGCAAATAGCCTTGAAGAGCTCGGACGCTCTGTCGGTCTCTCTGTCCGGCAGCGGAGGAACGTTACGTTGATAGCGAGAAGGCCGAGAGCTGCGGGGTGTCATGTTTGCGTAGGAACGGGCTCGCGGCCGCGGGATTTACTTAACGGGCGCGTGTTAAGCTGTCGGAATAATCCTCGCCCCCGCGAGCCGGTAATAATGGACTCCGGCGCAAATTTGCCCTCTCTCTCTCTCTCTGCTGGTATATATCTCTCAATTTCGCCGAGGCCCCCGAGATATATTCCTTTGGACTTCTCGCGAGATCGTATTGCGAACTAGTGGTTTTCTCGGAGTATTCCGCGTCATTGTCGAGATTCGTCAGTGCAGGTTCGGCTGCCGTGAGAAAGACGGTGTGCAGGTTCGGCTGCTTTGGGTGAAATTTTCATGGTAATTGATATCAGATATAAAACAACGGTGCAGGTTTTTTTGAAGTGTTGTTGTTACGTAAATTTTTAATTTAGTGAGGAAATTATTAAGATTACGAATGATGATGTATGCGTGACTGATAAAACGTAATTTTATAAAATCTAGTAGAATAATAGTTTATTTATACCAAATTTCTGTAACAATACATTTAAAATTGTTTCTTTCATAAATTCCAACCCTTATTTTACACTTATCAGACATTTTTATACGATGAAGAAATACGCCGTATATTATTGGATTATTATACAGTAGATAGGAGAAATCCTCATTTCTAAAAACAGCGCCTCCTCGGAGCGTTGATTTTCGCCCGAGCATCGTCGTGCAAATTGAATCGCGGCATAAGATGCGTAATCCCGAGGCCGATATTTGCCGGCTTTGTTTTTGCGGCGATCGTCCTCGCAGATGGCGGTTCCGCAGATGTGACGACGACTTGTTTCCCAGCTTCCACGAGGCGGAAAGATAAAACCGGGCGTCGCTTGATTTTCGCCTCTCTCGCCTGCCTTCCCTTTCTCACCTCGTTCCGCGCCACTCTTTCCCTCCTCGCCGAGCTCTCTCGCTAACTCTTTCAGCCGGTCGGTGACCTAATTCTTTTTTCGTTTCGTCCGCCCTCTTCTGCCTCTTCATTTTCGGCATTTCATTTGCATTATTCCTGTACGGTAAATCGCGGTTTTTCGCCTTATCGATGCGCGATGAGTATTTGATTTTATTTACCCCTCTGCAACCTGTCGATATTCTGTTTTTTGTCTTGAAAAGTTATACGTACGAGTCTTTGTTACTTTTAAATTGCAAAGCGAACGAATTACACATTTTATAAATGTGTTCTCTCAATAAAGTTACCGGCAACTGGCATTCCATAATAAAGTAGAAATTCATATGAATATTCCGAAAGAAAGTCTTCATTAATTGCACGAAAAAAAACTTATTTTACAATTAGTCAAACAGACAAAATTAAAAACTGCAACTTTCCATACTTCTAACCCTTGCCGAAAATGACGAAAGAAAGCAGGTGAAATATTCACTTGAGCAGGAGAGCTCCCGCGCATCAACCCCCGTCATCTCGTTGTTTGCTCGCTCGCTGCATATACGCGTACACAGACGCGCACCACGGTCTTTCCCAATCCGTCCCGTCTGGGGGCTTGCAGCGTCGTCGCGTCTTCCAGCTCCGGAGAGGCTTCGAGCGGTTTATAACCGTTTATATCCCGGGCCGCCCGATTCTCCCCCCGAACGACTTTCCAAGTTACGATCCGCTTACTCGGCAAAGAGCTTTGGCTGCAGGGAGTTTGCCGATCCGCCGATCGGCCCGAAGTAATGACCCAGTGACACGCGATAAAGCGATCCCGCCAGCTGCCCTTTTTTTTCTTCCTGTGTATATACTCTTTTCGCCGACTTCTTTCGCCCTCGCCGAGTATAAGCTTCGAGTGGCTTTACCCGGCAATTATGCCCCCGCAAATTAATTTCTTTCTCCCTTTAACAGTCCATTACTCTCCGAGTATTGTAGTCTTGCTTCTCTGCTTTAAATGGAATATGGATTTCCGCCGTGTTTCGTGCTGGCGCTTTACGATGCCGAACGTTAAAATGGAAGCCAAAACGAATCGTGTTTTGTAAAAGCTCTTAATTTATCATTTTAATTATTTGACTTGTACAAAACAAACCCGCGAGCTGTTACCAATAAAAGTAAAGCACAATTGTTTAACTTAATATTCGAGAGTAGAACTTTGTTAAAAGTTAGGCGTTCATAATGATTATCCGGGGCGTCCTTATAAAAGGATATGCCTGAAAGCTGCTTCGAGCCATAAGCATCGCTTGCCTTAAGTCGTTTTTGAATGAAAATTGAATAACAGGATTACGGAGGTATTACAAGTCCCCTAATCTCGCCGTAACAATATACAATAACGATTCGGTCGATGTTCCTTGGAAAAAGTCAAGTTAAAGAAGGAAGTTGGAGGGACTAAGGCGGCTGGAAAAGGCGAGGAGTAGAGCGGCGCGAGCGCAAGTATCCCCCCGTGAGACTTTGAAACGATTCTTTTATCGACGAATCTAGTGCAATGAATATTAATGGCCCTAAACGTCATTCAGTTGAATCGAGGCCGCCGCCGCCGCCGCCGCCGCCGCTGCTGCTCCTGTCGTCGTCGCTGCCGGTGTGCTACCACTGAAAGACGTAATTTCCGGTAACGTATGACGCGCTCTATATTATACGCTATTCTATACTGGTTTCATTATTGTAAAAGACCATGATGCAATTTCTTCGACACGAGTTATCAGTTGCGTTATTGAGGCCTAACTTCCGTTATTCATTCCGTTCTTAATATTGCTTCTCGCTTTCTCGCTTGTTTTTGCTGCTCTAAAATTTAGAAATTGATTTCGATAGATATTTAAGTTTAGAAGGCGTGGTTAACCTATAGAGGTCCGGAATTTGGAATTTTTGAATCTCCGTAGAAAATGGGGTAATATGATATTTCATATTGTAATTTAAGTATGGGCAAAGGGTCGATCCAAGGTCGCACCACTATAGTGTTTTTCCGGTCCTCTAAAGGTTAAATCAAATTAACTTAGTGTTTGAGTGAAATTGCAGAATTAGCGAACAATAGGAAATTTTGGAAAGGACGAATTACTGCCCTGTTGGAAGATTTCATCATTATTTAACGAGTGTTTGGCGAATTTTTTTTAAATTGGCCTAGTTTTTGACCAACAACCCTGCTAAAAACGACACCGTTTTGATCAAAAACTTGGTGAAATATTGGTCAAATTGAAAATAATAAGAAAATGATATTAATAATAAATAATAATAAATAATAAATGATAATAATAATAATAATTTGTTAATGATTCATTTTGTAATGACTATGGTAGTTTTATTACGCAGTCGAAATCTCCATTATTTATAATTAAATTTCTATACTTAGTCTTTTCGAAATTTTTAGAATGAAGAGGACCATATGTTATGGCTGGATTATAGCTAGAAATTAGAAGATCTATCAAATGAGCAAAATCTCTTATTTTGTACCAAGACCCAACATGATAATTATTCAGAGTGCTTTGGATTAGATTTAGTTTTTTCTGCAGTAATTCTAAAACAAGTTTTTGAGTATCTACTATAAAACCTAGATACTCACACATCGTCTTGCTGGAAGAAGACAGCTTTTTTCCTTATTTATAATAAAACCAAGAAAACGTAAAAAATTTACCGTTTCTAAAACGTTCAGTTCACACTCTCTGAATGTGGTACCGATACAGATAATATCATCTAAATAGATAGAAGAAATTAAACCTTTAGCTTGCAGGGAGCACATATTTCAATAGCGCCATTATTCTATAAGCTGACTGACTTCAAGCTCCAACATAGTAATTTCTGAATACTAATACTTCCACACCCGTGTAGAAAAGTACTAAAAATATATGCATTTGCTCGCTACAAAAGGTATCGGCGAAAAATTCTCACATTTTAAATATAAAATTTTAATCTAATTTTACATTCTACATTTACTTATTAATCCTACAAAATTTTAATTTACATTCTTATTTAAGATATAAATTTTAATTTAAATTCTTATTAAAAATATTTCACCAACGAAATTTAATTTAATTTAATTTAATTTTTGTCAAAGAAAAATTTATAGAAAACAATTGTATTATACCATTTACTATATATACTAGATAGTAATAATAATAGACTGTTACTGATTATAGATAGTATAATATGTTTCTTAATATAATTATTCCCTCGTAGAGTTCTAATTAATTATATAACGTTAAAAAAATTCGATTACAAATGCCTGAATGTCAGCCCGCAATGACAAAAGCCGCCATAAAGCAATATCCGGCAGCTCGCTGGCAACCCCTTCTCTCAATTAATATAATGAAACATCGCAGGCAAACGGGAAAAGTTTGCACTTTATACCTCATCGTAATTGAATATAACCGCTCCGGCAATGAAAGTCGGCGACCGCAAAAACGAATCCCCGCCGAAGGCAGGGTTTTGCGAGCGTCAGAAAATTCAATCGGCCTCTCTCTCGCCGAGATTAAGCATCATAATTAATGCAGCCGTTAAAACGTCAGGCGGCCGCCCCGAACAAGGAATTGACGCTTAATAAGCACTCGAGCGAGAAGTGCGCCTCTGCAACCTCCGGCCGAAATTCCTCTCACTCACTCTCTCTCTCTCTCTCTCGGCGAAATCTCGATGGAATAATTGACGAAAGCCATCCGAGTGGCAACAGATGCTGCCGTCGCTGCGGTCGACGACGAAACTGCCGCGCGACTATCGATTGCACCTTTCTCGCTCTTTTGGCAGCGACTATGTCTTCGGCACACGCGGCGGCCGACGTCGTTAACGTCAAGCCCCGAGAACGGGGGGAAGTGGCGCCCGAGACAGCCGATAACGCGGCAAATCAGGAACCGAGGCCTTTTCCTTCCAGCGCCCTTTTCCCTTCCCTCCCCCGAGACGAGCGCCGGTGACTTTTCAGAGATTTTCGTCCGCTCGAGAGCCGACTTTCACGCTACACGTGTACACGCTGCAGCGGCGAGAGATTCTGCCTGCTGGAAATGCTGAACGGCCGAGGTGCTCGAGGCCATTCGAGGCGGCACAGATGCTGCCTTATTGCTCTTAATATCTGTGGCGGATGACGATTGCATTAAATTAGGCGACGATTCAATTGGAAATCGAAATACGTGGGCGTCCATATCCGAGGAATGAGGGGGCTGTTTGCTGATATTGGAAAAATTACTAAAGCTTTTCAACGCAGTTTGCTCGCTTAATGCAGTTATAAAATATTGGATTTTTCGTAGACACGTTTTCATTGTTCACAAATTAAAACAAAAGTAATAAAAATAATATGAGTATGACGTATATTAAGCTACCCTAGCCACTCTTTATCTCCATAATTTGTTGTTAATTTTTTGCTCAAAAAGCCCATTGTTTTTTAATTTTTTACTCCAGATGATTCCCAGAAACGTGGCTCGCGCTAGCTTAAAACTTAAGCTAGCACAGCCACTTCTGTAATTCCGGCTCTCATTATTATTTCTGCATGAAATCGGTGCATAAAAATTAATTCATACCTTGAAAAATGTTTATATTCATGGAAAAAGCTTTTTAAATTTCTGTCAATCGATTTTCCTCTAATGCGTATATCATGTAAACTTCAATTTACTTATTGAAACGAAGTAGCATTACTTGTACACGAAGCACAGCAGAAAAAGCAATCTTCGTCTTAGTCGTCGCCAAATAATCCTCTTTCCGGCCTATATATAGAATATAATTCATTTTCGCGCGTCGCCTCGAAGGCAATCCTAATCGTATTAAAAAATTCTTTGTGTTATTCAAAGAACGTCACTCATCTGCGCCGGCTTAATTTCGCGGGCAATCGAATATTCTGCCAATACACGATGAGAATCCATCATTCCGGCGCTTTTCATACGTAGGCATCCCTTATCTCGTCATCGCTCCTTCGACTTTTGCCGACGACATCAACAAAGGTCTCTGAGGAACCCACTTATTACGCTCTATACGTCCGACATCGATCATCCTCACTGCACGATATCCCCCTTTCTCGGCTGAAAATTATTTCCTCCGAAAATTTCTGATGACATCATTTTTATCGTAAATCCCCCTTTGTCGTCGATTCTCTAATAAAAATAATATCTGATTTTCAATATCCTTAAAAATTTCCTAATAACTCTGGCGCTATAATACATTTTTTATATCGCAGCTAAAATTTCCACGCCACTTTTCCATACGACCCGGATTTCTTCTTGCAGAATTTTTATAATAACGCAGCGTGCAATTTTCACTTTTGCAAGTAAATCAAGCCGAGTTTGTCAAGGCATTTAGAGATGCGACCGTCACATAACAGGCGAAATTTGCATACTCGTCTCGAATCGGGCAAAAATCACCGGGAGCTCCGGCTAATGTAGCTGAATCAATAATATCCATTATCTTGGCAGTTGGGACGTACATTTGCGCCAAAGTGTTAAATACCTGATGCTCGTGTGTGTGAGTCTGCAGCACACTGCGAATGCGTGGAAGCTTATCACACATTGGCGGTCTGAGGCTTTCAGGTATTGCAAGGTTCTGTACTCTCTGTCTTTCTCCCTCTGGCTCGGCGCTTCGGCTCTGTCTCTCCCGCCTCCCCACCCCGGGAGAACGTAACGCGAGGGTTTACAATGCTAAGTATCTAAAGTGCTCGTACGGGCGTATCAGCCTGCAGATCATGTACATTCTAAAATGGGTTGAAATGCCATTGACATACTTAACGTTTAGGACGTGATGCTCCGGCTTAAATCTTATGCCCTTCGATTCGCAAGCAATAAACCTTGCGACGATGTTTGTAAATTATGTATTGTTATAACTTTGTGAAAAGGGCGATATTCAATACTCAATTAATAAACATCCAATAAAATTTAACGAGAACAATCTAAAATGTTCAAAATTCATGTTACTATAACGCTTTTATTTTCGAAATTCGGTACGAGAAGAGATCAATATAAATCACTTTTATGATATATCGCATTTTCGCATTTATCCTGAAGAATTTCTCGGTACATAAAGCAAAAGTGGAATAAAGCTTTAAACAATGCTTGCGTTATTCGTTGACTGTTTGATGTCAGTTGCGTTTCACGCTGTCGTTACTCCCGGCTCATGAGCATCGTAAAAATATGTGCAGGCGCTACTAGTTTCAGATGTCGTGATCAAAGCACTTTCATTATATAATGGTTACCGCGTACCTTGGCAAAAAGTTAAGGCCAGTTTTACCTTCTTTTAATGACTGTTGCATGTGCAAGGAAACAAAAATAATTTTTAATGAATTTTTCAAAAGAGTAGGGCTGTAAAAATTAAGTGTCATTTAAAAAATTTATGTTTGCATTGCTACGTCTTAGTGCGTATATCTAACTAAAATCTTTAAAATTTAAAATTTAAACGAAGTCTTGAGACGCGATAAAAGAAATATTAAAGAGTACATATCTTTATTATTTCCTCCAAATACTCAATTTCATCAAATTGATTTGATCGACTAATTTAAAATAAATTATCTACAAAGTAAAGAGTAAGATATGAAATAAAGCCCGGTCTTAAACCCATTTCATAAACTGCACTAAACAGTGTAACTGCACAAAATAAACAAGACAATATTTTTGCCAATTTTTTGCACTATAAGGAAAGCAAATTCGTTTAACCTACGCCCGCTTAAATTACTTTAACCCGTAAGTTCTCTAACAACAATGCTAAATCATAGTAATTTTAAAACGTAAACATCTCGCACTGACGCAATCAGCTGTAAATTATAAAAATAAAGTAGAAAAAACGACGAGTAGCAAAGTATAAATAATTTTTAACGAGCCTCGTAAAAGCGCATAACGAAATTTCCGCGGAGCATTTTTACGCGGCCGCAGCCTAGTTACGACGATTTTAAAGACACCTTAACTCAAGCAAGCAAGCGCGGAGACGTAACGGTTTAGGAGCCTTCTCTACTTTGTTCGTGCTCGCGAAGGATCGAGCTTCGTGTCCTACCCGCCGTTATGCGCGGCCAGAAGAGCTTCCGGTTATACGAGTCGCCAATCCTGGGCGGATTATGCGCAAAGGGCTCGCAATTAGTTGCGATTTGTCAGTGTCTTGTTGGCTCGGGGGCTGTTGCTTAGATTCAGTGTTGCAGCTTGCACGCGAGAAAGGAAGGCAACTAATTGGAGACTCGTTAGATTGTCATTTTTTTCTTCAGGGGATTAGAAGAGCGATGAAGCGCGTTGGATGATTTATAGCTGTTCGGTCGTTCAAATTTGTAGCTAGAGCACTTTTTAGTTACAACTTTTACTTTTCTTATAGAGTACTGTAGTTTTTAAAACTTTATTCAGTTGTAAAGGTTTGATAACAAATATTTTATAAATTTTTAAAACGATCCATCTTCTAAATTAAAAATTCCATTTGCGGATAAAGGTTGAATGTCCTATAACACTTTTATTTTCTATTAATTAAAGTCATATTGAAAATAATTAATAATTAAATTATTAATTCAGTCCGAATTCAAATGAATCGTTAAAGGAGGTTAATTTCAAAATTGAATTATTTAATGATCAGTTAAAAGAGCATCGTTATGAAAATCATAATGAATCGTTTCACAACAACATCAGGCGTCGCATTAACGACCAATTTATTACTATTACTACAACCTTATTATTGCATTTAAACCTTAATGAAGATCATTATTTTTTAACAACGCATATTATACAGGCTAGAATCTTCTTTTCACGAAAACGCGTCCGAAGCACGCAGCTATAAAAATGCCCTCCTCCGTACTTCATCGGCTTTAAGAGTTCTATCAAGTGCCAGGAACAAAAGCGCAATTAATAAAACTTCATTAGTGTCGAGATCCGCCATCTGGGGAACATAAACACGAAATCCAGCCCATATTTCAGCAGTCCACCTTATAGTGTCTGCCACGTCTCCCCTCGCAGTTGCATTCGATGAAGTCATTACCGGAAGGGAGAATAGCGTCAGACGAGAGAGAGAGAGAATAATCGCGGGAGGAGGGAAATCGAGAGCAGGCGCAAACATTCTCCTAATACAGCTTTTCGCAAGCCGGCTCATTTATCAGCTGAATATGCCCCGGCTATTCGGCAGGCTCTGTCCGATACAGCCGCAACGTCCTTTTTACCGATTTATAATTTGCCAGCTGTCTGCTGCGCGGCTAAAAGTCCTACTCGCTTATCCCTGCTACTTTATGGGTTAGACTTTTTTCTATGTACAATCGCTAGAAAAATTAGGTGCCGGTCAATTATTTTTGGATACGTTGTTTTAATTTTGCAAATGTTGTTACTTTTTTACAAAATTGAAATATTTTAGATTTAATTATTATTAAATTGCAAAAGGGTTTTCAGGTTTTCTAAAGATTGTGGAAATAATCTTTGTTTACAGTAAAGATAAAAATGTATACAATTTTTAATTCTTTTTTAATCCGTTTTAAACGTATAAGAAATGACTTTTTATTTGCATCAAATTGATGTATAACTATAATTTCCATTTATTAATATAAAAAATTTAATAAAAAAAAATTTTAACCAAAGTAAATATTGTACTTACACATTACGTAAATACGGGAAAAATTTAGCGTTTCTCTACAATCGGTAATACCTTAAATCGCCATATTAATATTAATATTTCGTCACCCTCTTAAAAACAAAGTTATCAATAATTCATGTCTCCCGCTCGATTTGGAGGAAATTTTGAGTTATACGCATTTCTCAACTCACTACCTCCCCGCTCCGCTCGTCGAAAGACGAGATCATCATTCTGGACCCTCGGCAAAATAAATTCCAATAAAAGTCTGTATTCCGTGCTTCCTCTCTCGCAGTCCGTCTGATATTTTCACTTCGTCGACGACCACGCAGCCTCTTTGTCTTCCGAGCCGCGACGTCGCTTTCGTTGGGGGCTGAGCCTTTTGACTGGAAATATATAACTTTCGCGCGTCGGCCCTCTCTCTTTTCCCCGACTTCCCTAAATAATTTCTTGATGCGATGCTCGCTCGCGAGTCACAGGAAGCCGGTAACTACGGCCCGGGTAACAACGGCCGAAGGGGGCGGCGTCTTATCGCTTTATGGGGCATGCTTCCCTCTTTAAAGTAGTCGAAAGATGCGCGAGCGATCTGCGGCGGCGGCGGAGAGAGAGAGAGAGAGAGAGAGAAAAAGGAAGGAGCTCGCAGAGCGCGATGCGCCTCGTTGCTTTTGCTTTGGGAAAACTTTCTTACCCGGGAACGCCGAGTTTAATCGGTCAGAAAGTCAGTCCGCTGTGAAGAGTTTGTTTTGGCTTTCTTGGCGGTATTTTTTTTTTCGAGAGAAAAGATCATATCGAGCGCGTGCAACTAATATAATGCTGTTTGAAAGTGCCTTCGTTGTTCCCACGAGAAATAGAGGCCTTAATTTGGCTGTTTGTTTTCGATCTCCTAGATAAAAATAAAAATTTTTGAAAACCTAGATTTTTTATGCTTACTTTTTTAAATAAATAAAAGCCTTCAACATGTATAAAAGTAACGAATAAATTAAAATAATTTAGATTTTAAAGAACTTTTAAAAATAAAATTTTTGTAGGGAAGACTGATATTTATAATAATAGTTAAAACAAATATTTTTCCATTACATCTGAAAGCATTTGGACAGGAGATCATTGACAATTTATTTATTATCCATAATTTATTTTGTATATATGTTTAATAACATTTTTTATCAACACATTTTTGTATCAACTAGCCCCATACTTGAGGTAGTTTGACACACAAAGGTGATAAATCGACAAATGTTTAATTTTATGGTAAATTAATATTATTTACAAAATGTACGTCGTACGTGAATCCTACGATATGCATGATTTACTTACTTTAATTTAAGTATTTTAAAACATCTAAATTACATTTTATAATTATTTTTAATTTTATTTTCAAGGATTGAAATAATTAGAACTTACCTCTCGATCCGAGATTTGAAGCTTTCGCGTGGGCATTGCAGACACAGACTGGTAGTTTATTAGGTAATAAGCAGTGTGATCACCTCAGAAATACAATATTTATAAACAAAAATTTGACGTGTGTGTCTACCCACTGTGTCAACTAATCCTGGGTCTCCCCTATTATAAGCAAGAATATACTTTTTGCCTTTACGCCATATACTTCCATTTCATGTCTTTTAAACTTTTATTTGCGTCAATAGAAAATTGAAAGAAGTATTATTGTTGTCCATTATAAAATATTTGAAAGCAAACTTTTAAACTATCAATACTGTTTTCCTTTCTCAAAGGCAAATTAAACTTTATTGGCGTTAAAAGCGAGGAAAAAATTCTTCGCCAATTTCTCTCTACTTATCACATTTTAATAAAATTAATAAAGAAGTTAAAAGACGAACTTGAGTTCAGAAACAAGCGTTAAAACGGCGCCTCGCGTTTTTAAACAGCAATTAAAAAATAGCTTGTTTCTCGTTATCCCAGAGTCTTAACAGTAGAAAATTAAGAGCCTCTACGTGAAATCAAAATACAAAGAAACGAAACAACGTAAATTATACGAAAGAATGAGGAACTCATTTGCGCCCTCGTAAATATATTGTCCTCTCGGCCTGCATTAAAAATTTCCTCCTCCGCGCTCCGCCTTAATCAAATCAGTGGTGTATACCTATATAAGCTCAGGCTCTCTCGCCTTCGCGGGGCAGCAAGACGGAAAGGGATAAAGAGAGAGAGAGGGAACGAAACTAAAAGATGTAAGAGGCAATTTAAAAAACACACGCGCGTTTATGCCAATCTCGCGCGAGCCGAGAGGAGGAGGAAGAAAAAAAAAAGGAAGAGGCTGCAAAGGAGAGGAGCGCGCTCGCGGAAGAAGAAAGTCGGCGCAAAATATGCCTCTCACGCGCGCGCCAGTTGAGAAATAACCCTCAAGACATTAAGAACGACCACTGTTCGTCTGCCTTTGTTCGCCAAGCTGCACTGGAATGGAGAAAGAAAGAGCTGCTTCGGGAAAGGAGGACAAACGAGCGCGGGGATAAAAAAAGAGAGGGGGCAAGAGTGGGGAGGAATTGCACTGGAAGGGCTCTGCGGAGAGAAAGAAAGCTCCGAGAGTAGACGTTAAATATTAAGTTTGCAAATGGGTCCTCGTCGGTTACCAAGCGCGAAGGAGCTGTCCTCGCGCGAACACATCCTTCTTCTGCTCACCCCGAGGAAAGGAACTTCTCTGCGATCGAAGTCTCAGACTCGCCGCGGGAAAGAAAAGGGCTATTGCACTCGAGGACAATGGAGTGGAAAGGATGGGGTATAAAAATTTTGAGGACCGATCGGAAAGCTAAGAGAATGATGGCTTCTTTCGACGAGGCCAGTTATGCAGACGGAATGGTAGTTCAAAATTAGAGACCAAGAAAATCATGAAAAGTAGGAATGGCCTTTTAGATTGCTGAGCAAATACGCTCAAGCTTGGGTAAAAGTCAAATGTGTTATTTGTTTATCGCTCCCATTTATCAAAAGTAAATTTTTTAATGTCGCCAGCTTAACTTTTTTTCCGCAAACATTACAACGAAATTGCCAAAAGTACTTCATTCTTACCGGTGCCCATTTTTCCCATTTTTTGCTTCCTCGCGAAGGCAGGCGGAAAAGTCAGAGCGCAAGAGTGAAAAAGGCGCGGCGGCAAAGTTCGGAAAGAAAAAACAAATATATACTCATAAGTAAGATGTGAGACAATGATAAAAAGGACGGAGGGTACAACGATAGTAAATCAAAAATATCTGAAGCAGCAAAAAATAGAAAGCGGGGAGGCGCGTGAAAGTATATATAGGGACACAGACGAAGTCGGAGAAAAAAGGGCGCCGCGGACGAAGGAAGCGGCGGGGGATGGGGGAAAAATCGTCTAGAGAATCCTTCACAAATCTCTCTCTCTCTCTCTCGGGCGGCTCGCTCGTTATTTTTTCCCCGTTGCGCGCGGCGCACGAATGCACTGCCTCGTTTCTCGGCTCGACTTCGTTATCTTGCGTCACGCAAAAACCGGCGAACGTCGCCGCGCGGCCTCGCCGGGGGCTGCGACGTAGGCTACACTTGATTTGAATTAGTCGCTGATTTATTCAAAAAGTAGCGACAAGGCCAGCGACTGATTTACGACGGCACGGAAGCTTTTTGGTCGTCCATTGGAAATGCGTTGGATCAAACTAATTTGGTTAAGAATTCGAGGCTTTTTTTTATTTAGTTTTAATAAAAATTTTTTTCTAATAAAATATATCTGATCCAAGCTTTATAGATAAATGAAAATTACTAAATGCATTACGTACGAAACTGTAAAAAATATGCATTAGCAAACATACAAGATAATGAATGATCGAACCTCGCTTTCATCCTATAAAATCCAGCATTAAAATCCAATACACGAGTTACAGTTTTCTAATTGCAGAACAAAAGCCGGGGAGGGGCGCATGAAAAAGGATAAAATCGCAGCGGGAAAAATGCGCATCGTGTCTTCTTGTAAATAACGTCCCAACAAAAAAAGAAAAAAAAAGAACAAAATCATAAACGAGGCTGTATACGACACCTCTCTATTCCCCCCTAAAACCGGATCGACGGACACTCGCGCTCTGGTGTAGCGATCGTAAAAACTCGGCGGTCCGCGCGGCGGCGTGCAGGTAGCCCGGCTTCCCGCGTGTGACTCGTCTGTCGGCGGCGCGCTCTTTTTTTTTTGTCGGAAAAAATAAAAAAATCTCACGAGGGTGGAACGAAGTGGCGCGCGACGCGACGGACGTCGACTGCGCTTTTCTCGCTGTCGGCATCGATGAAGTTGCGTCGGCGTACACTCGAGCTGCCTGCGCTCCTCGTCGCTTAACGCTCGTAACAGCGACATATTTAATTAATTAACTTTTAGTTGCGCTCGAGCCCGGAGATCTCGAGTTTTATTTAGTTTTTTTTTTTTTTTTTTTTTTTTTACGGAAATCCACCTGTGCAATGTCGATTTTACAACGAATACCGAGTAATTAATATTCCGCGAACAAAGGAAAAGTTTCAACAAACGCAGCCAGATGAAAATATTCAATGCGGTAGATCAATATTTCTTTTGCTAACGAAGCTTTTCATTTGTTTAAATATTAGTTGCTTTTTTCCGTAGATTCAGTTACTCTTCAATACTCTACAACTTTTAATGGGGGCATTATAGTTATTTAGATGGACATATTATTTTTATTATTCTCGCATAACCAAATTTGAGATTATTATTTATAAATATTCAATAGTTGACTGAAAATAGAAGAGACATTACAGATTAATTCCAAAATATTCAACATTTATAATCGTCATTTACAATTGAAATTATTCACTTTTCTGAATATCAAACAGTGTACACAAGTGTGCAGTTGATATTGCATGTGACTGTCAATCACTTTCCTGCCTCTTAATTTAAAACTCAACGCAAACTTGAATATTGAACCCTCAATTTTCAACGAGATCCTACTCCAAAATAATTTTAATTCAAGAAAAAGAAAATTCTCTTTTTTCAAAGCAATCAAAACTGCATTCATCTTAAGCTCAATGCTAAATAAATTCTGAATCTCAAGTTCGACAAGCGAGCTAATAAAACGGCTGAAATTTCGAAAGCTCTTGATGAAGCTCGCTCGCAGAAGTAGGCAGCCATCCGGCAGTCTAATGTCCTCGAGTAACACTTTCACCGTGAAGGCGCCCTCCTCCCCCGTTCTCTCTCTCCCCAGTCGACTCTCGCTTTCGGCGGCGTTCGAGAGAGGTGCCCGGCTCATAAAATTGAATGCAAATATACGCGAGAGGCAATAACACATCGCCAAGGGCCTTCCCTCGTTCCCCCGGGCGGACCCGGGTTTGTTTGCCCAGTCACATCTTCATTCGCCGTGTACACAGTGGAAAAGTAGAGTAGTCGCGCAATCGAAAGAAAGCGCCGCCACCCCGAAAAAGCTGCCGCTCCCTCTTGGGGTAGGAAGAAGCCGCCGCCGCCGCCGCTGCTCGTTATTAATTCAGCGCGACGACCGAACGGAATTACTTTCTATCTGGCCCGGGCATGCAGATTAAACGAGCGCGCGTACATGCACCGAGAGAGAGAGAGAGAGATCCCGCCGCTCTACTCCGTCTCAGGGCGCTGCTGCTCAGCAGTCGACACTTTAGTCGAAGGTTTAGTCGGGGCTTAGCCCCGTGCCAAGTGCCGCTAAGCGCTGCTCATTGTCCACGAGGGATGGCTCTATTTCAGCGCGCAATTTAATGCCGGGCTGGAGGAGAGGACGGCCGACGCTGCTGCTCCTGAATTAGAATTGAATTTCAGCCGGGACGGTCTCTCTGAATCGTAGGAGCTGTTCTGCTTTTTTATTTATTTATATAAGAAAGTTCGAAAGCTCAGGTGGATGGTCGAAAACAGTGGGGATTGGGTGCACGGACAATTTCCATTACTTTCATGTAAGTCTCAAAAGGAATTTTGAATTTTTCCAACCTTGTAGTTCAAAAGTATACCCTTTTGAGAATCCGAGTTTGACTTTCCTTTTGATATGTTTGAATTTTCCTTTAAAACAAAAGAGTGCATTTCAGTTTTTATCAGGTCAACTTTTAAATAAATGTTTAAAGATTCGTATAATACAAAACTTTAACACCGTTAACAATCCGCTTCTTCGAATAAACATGCACAACTAATATTAATTACCGTAATATAAAAAAACAGTGCATTAAACGAAGCACCCGATATTTCATCGGCGATGAGCAATAAATCAATTAAGTGGGCAGAAAAACTCTATAAAAGGGTGGCGGCAATTCAGCGCAAGCACATAAATAAAAAATAAAACAATTTGCCGTATAACCCCCGCTTAATAAATAACGGCGACGAAGCGTGGCGGCTCGTTCCTCAATCATGTGAATCACCAGACGAAAATCCTCGAGAGATCCGGCGACATTTGTTACCCCCACAGCGAGAAAAAAAAGGCAGCATTAATAAGACGATCGGATCGGCGCACTAAACTCGATATAAATCGCCGCCAATCGTCCATCGCAGGCCCGCTAACAAACGAGGCGACCGCTCGGCAAGAGCGCACCGTATAAATATTGGAGTAAGACGCGCCGAGAGAGAGAGAGAGTCGTTCCGATGTTAAATCGCGCGTCCATCCAGTCCCTCAACGCTCCGCGCACCGCGTCATTTCTTTCTCGAGCGCCAATCGGCCGTGCAAGTCTGCGAGCTCTCCCGTCCCTTTGCCCTTGGCCCTTGGCTGAATTTTTTTTACGAGGATGTATTTACATAGGGAATTTCGAGCGGCGGCGCTTGGCTACAGCTGGTTTAAAGGGGATCGGCCTGGGTAAACAACGGAAGGACTTTCGTAGTTTAGGATATAGTTTCGTTCGAGGGTTCGATGTTTTTCGGGGCAGTATTTTTAGATTTTATAAGTGAATTATGGAGTTCGCGGATAAATTATTTCTTACGCGTACAAGACAATTATTTTTACGTTTCTTGGCTTTTTGAGATTTAATTATTTCAACTCTTGTTTTTAACTTAATTCTGGTTTGGCTTCCACACATTATTCACTTTCATGACGAATAAAAATAAAACCTTTTAGAACTCATTCAAACGGTTATAAATTTCAAATCAAAATGAAAATAGATCAAGCTCCTCTCTCGAAAATAAATATTGTAAATTTTAATGCTTTTCGGTAAACCGATATAGAACTTTCTCCCGTGAAAAATTATGACCTACAATTTTTAATAAATTTTAATACCGTTTACTACATAACACACAAGCCTACCGCGCAGTCAAAAATTCATCCGCAGCCGGAATGAATTCGTAACTTCCGGAGAAAAAAAAATAGCCGGCACATCCGCGCAGAGGATTCGGCAATTCGAAGTGTCGAGCCGTTAAAGGGAGAAAGAAAATCGGTGGAGCGCGATTAACGCGCGCGACGTCGGCCGTTACTCAGCGGCACAAGGGAAAAAAATCTGGCCGTCGCCTCCACCCAGCCCGCCCCGGATCGGAGAAATAAACGCGCTTCAAGGGTGCGCGAGGAAGGCGCCGGCACATCCATCAAGCACGCCGAGTCCGAGAGCCCTTTCGACGTACTCTCTCTCTCTCTTCTCCCTCTCCTGCGAATTTGCTTTTCAATGAGAAATTCTAGAATATTCACTTGCCTCGCGCCGCTTTTTTCCTATGCGCGAGAGGATGTTTGACGATTCAGGATTTATGCCGGCTATTTTGCTCGGGCAAGTGTGTACTCCGCTTCTTTTTGTTCGTTACTTCACGGTTGAAAGAGCGTCGGAGCTTCGGAGAGAGAGAGCTCCGGGCTCGAGATATTCGCGCGAATGGCCGCCCCCCGCAAGAGCGCGTATTCAATTAAATTAGAGATTATAATTAGTTTATGGTTATTTTATTTTAACAAGTGGAGCAAAAAATATTGCGAGTTGATAATTGAATCCGCAGTTACAGAACCGATTTTCATTTAGAAATGCCTCGTTGGCCTTATAACTATTTTTTGCTTGCTACTCTTATTTTGAAATACTTTCGAACAAACCCTTGTTTTTTTATCAAAAATATTTTATTTGAAAAAGTTGGCCGTCGAGAAAAATATTTGGCACAATACTAAATTCTATTGCAGCTCGCCGTAAAAAAAGTTTTTCCGACTACTCCGAGCGAATAAAATCAAAATTGCCGTGAATACCTAAACTGATTCCGAGAGCAGATAAACAAATTTCTCCTCGACAATATTATCCGACTCGTGGATAATACTTATCGGTATAAGCCAATCGTCAGTCCGGAGCATAAAACAGCAGCAATAACTGCAAGCCCTGCGCGGAAGGGAGAGAATAAGAAGGATGGAGGCCGATAATCGGCTTGCACTCGAGGTAACGGCTCGGCTTGAGGGAGGGCCGCATATACGCGTCGCCAGCAGGCTAATTGGAATCCAATCAAGACGATTAATCGCTTCAGATGCCGCGAGACCGCACCGCGGCCTATACCCTCCGCTCCCCCATACGCATCTCTCTCTCTCTCTCTCGCGAGTCTATATGTATATATATATACATATACCCCTATTTGGGTATTTAACTGCAAGCTCGCGCCGCCGATGCGTGGGCGTGTACCGGCCCTGGCCGTATTTTACGTTTAGTCCCGCGAGCTGCCCGCTGCAGACGACGCGAATACATTCGAATTTCGAAGCTCGTATCTCGCCCGCCGCTCTCTCTCGCTCGAGCACCGACGATTGTTCTCCGTTTCGGCGGCGGCGGCCCTTGAGCGGCGGCGGCATCGCCCCGAAGAAAAAGGAAGCAGCTCGCAAGGTGGACTTGACTGCAAGTCCGGGGAGTATAAATTTTCCATTCTTCATCGGGAACGGGGGGAGGGAGGGGGGGGGGCGACTATTCTAAGAGGGGTTATACATTCTTCGGGATCGACTTTTTTTTCCCGTTCGCCCCCTCTTTTACAGATAGTTTATTCATGGATTTAATCCTGCCCCATTATGGGAAATTTATGTTATCGGCTCTGTGAAACTTTTATCGAATTTTCGCGAACTGATTCTTAAAATAGAGCCAATATTGTATTGATAAAAGATGCTCCACGGATAGAGTGGGGATTCTTTGATTTTTCTTTTGCGAGACAAGATTGAATTATGTAGCGAACTTTGCTGAAAATATTGAAAAATGGTCAATCGTGAAACACGGCTGCACTTCAACCATAATAAAAATCAAAGATCAATCTTGCAGCAGAAAACGAATGAATATTTCAATGAAACAGGGGGGAAATTTTAAAAATCCACACGAGAACCACTTTTATTAATTATTTTTCCTCGAAAATCATCTCAC
Source organism: Ormyrus pomaceus (assembly GCA_900474385.1). NCBI lineage: Eukaryota > Metazoa > Arthropoda > Insecta > Hymenoptera > Ormyridae > Ormyrus > Ormyrus pomaceus. Next base: position 9,011 of record UCOM01002203.1, on the reverse strand, counting down.
ACACCTGCCGTGCAAAACTATGAATTCTCAATGGAACATATCCGCTACATTATTTTGCACTTAAACACTAATTAAACAACGCATCTTGATTGTCTCCTTCAACAAGAGCAAGTAGCTTTCAACGGTGACAATCCCGCGCGGCGTCCAAAATTGTTAATGAAATTCAAATGCGGACCGTCCTGTCTGCGCATCGGGAAACAGTTCCCGGTATAACGCGCGGCAATGTGGTTTTATCTGTTAACCGAATTCTCTTGTCAGCGAGAAGAGAGAGAGGAGGGGGTGGGGTAGGGGGGTGGTAAAAGGCGCGACAAATTACGCGGCTACATAGACCGCGGGCCGCTTTCATTAACGTTGTTGCATGCCGACGTCGCGCCTGGCCGCCGCGGTACATACAGCCGGAGGGGGAGGGGGGAGGGGCCGCCTTGCTTCCTTCCTTTGCGCCGAAAGCTGCGAGCGCGCGCAGTCCTTTACTAATGAGATAGCAATCACCGCTATACCGTTCTTCGCCCGCCTTCCTCGGCTTAAGCGCGCTATTAATTAAATTTACGAGAAGCGCGCGCTATTTGATTTAATGCCGAGCGACGGGATGGACGCTGTCGATATTCGGCCGGTGAATGGACTGACTGATCCGTGTAGTTCGCCTAAGTAATCGGAGCTTTCAACGCTGCAAGTTTCGGAATTAAAGCTGCCACGTTTTTTCTTTCATCTTTTTTTGGGGGTTATACGAGCTCTGAATTTTTTTTTTTTATATTTTGTACAATTATTTTAAATAGTTATTTAAATATAAATCTTGAATACTTTCAATTTCTTTTTTTCATTGACATCTTTTCTGATGGTATTATTATCGAAAGAAAATACTGTGTACTGTTGTATCGTTATTGCTTTAATAACATTAAAAGAAAAAGACTGTCAGCTGTATATAAATCTTAAAAATACCACGACCAAACAATCTTTATTATTATAAAAGTAAAATATAAAAGAAATTCAAAAGAAAAACATGAAAAATTATAGATAACACACAAAGAAAAATGAAAAAAGGAAAAGAAAGGGTCCAAGCAGATAAGGGGAGAAAGAGGAGCTATCCAGTAAAAGGGAGAGAGAGAGAGAGCTCGATTTCTGAAAGTTGGCACCGCGGCTATACAGAGCAAGCGGACAAGAGAGCTGCTCTCGGGCAAGAATAAGCGATTCTGGTAACTTTTCCACTTGGCGAAATTTCGCATAATCCTGGGTGTGCGGAAAAGCGGCGCATTTTCCTTCCCCTTTCCACCCCCTCATCGACTCGGTCCGCGGTCCAAAACCAGATCCGCTCAGTCGTCCCATCCGCGTAACGGCAAAAGCTCCAGCGAGAAAGCAGTCACTGCGGGCGTATATATAGGCAGGACGAAGGCGTGCCACTTTGCTTTGTATAATTTAATTAAAGCAGCGGAGGTCACTTCGGCAAGAACGATACTTTCGAAGAGCGATCCTCTCGTATATACGGCGGGGGGGGATGAAATTGTTTTCGCCGTTTATTCCCTCCGGGCTGTAAATTCGATACGGCGGATTCGTTAACGTTCGGGACGCCGCTGAATGAGACAGACGTCGGGGGGAAACGCGACCGTTCCTCGGCCACTTGCGACGTGTGTCCAAGAGATTAGAGCTTTCCCGGTTTATTGTGATGTCGATCGTCGAAGGAAAGAGGGAAGCGGTTTCCCTGATTTACGGCACACTGGAGGAACACTAACGCCGAACAAAAGAACTGGACGGGACATCGCCGGCTGCGGAATCGACGAAATTTCGATGGGACACGCGATTCGCCTTTAATTTTTAAGTGCTCGGATGGGTAATCTATGAAATGCTAGAGTTATCGGATTACGGTAGGGAAGATTTCTTTGTCCGACAATGTTTAATTATCTTGTTTAACTCCTAGAAATTCGTGTAAATATAGTGTTCATCCGAAGGTAAAAAATTTTAAAAATATAAATTGTGTTCACAGTTCATTAAAACTATTTTTGATAAAAACTATTGAAAAAATTTGAAATTATCAAATTTATATTTTAAAACAATAAAAATAAATAAAAATTTCAATAGTAACGATTCGAAAGACAATAAAGCGTAAATTTTTTAACAAAAAGTATACGTAACTGAAACGTTAAACTAATAATTGTAACGTCCCATCTTCATGTCGTTTCAATAAATATTAAAATAATCTAAGAACAAAGTTCGGCTAAGTTCCGCAAACTTTGACCCGAAGCAAAAGTGTCTGCAGCCGGCGCGTTCAAGTTCATCGATCGGTCGTTGCCAAGACACGCGACTATCCGAACGGAGCGCGTCTCAGCTCTCGGTTCTCCGGGTCTTCTCCTGAGGGATGAGGGTACAGAGCGGAGTAGAAGGAAGGAGCTGCGCGTATCTGCATATAACCCGCTTTCTCACTCACGGCGTCGCGGCGGCGACGGCGGCGGCGGCCGTACCTTGCCAGGCGCGTGGATCGAGTGCACGAAGGTTACGCGTAGGTAAGAGAGGGAGTCGCGGGGCTGCGTAGTAAGTACTCCTTGGGGATTCGCAGCTAGTGCTTCTCAAACACAACCGAGGCCCTCCATTCTTCATTACCCGGCGGCAGCATCCTCGGCAAGCACTCGAGATGTTTACGTGCTCGCGACAGACCCCCAGAAGCGATGAATCGACTCTGTATCGCATCGATTCTCCCTGCGCCTCTATCTCTCGAGGCGCCTCCCTTTCTCGTTGGTTTCTCCGCTATTCTCTCACTCTCGGTCCCTCGCCCTCTCTCCTAAATGCTACCTTCGATGGCTTCTGCGGCAGAAGATGCCTTCGATGATTATTTTGATACATTTCGCGAGAATGGAAATTCGAATTTGCTGCGATGGTGACTCTTTATTTGCTGCCTTTTCCTATATTCAGTTTTTATGATTATATTCACTTATAATATCAAAACTATCTAAAAACTAGCTGTTAGTTTTGATAATATTACTCGTTTTCGAAATAAGATATAAGATTATTAAAAAAATTTTTCATATAGAGGTTCAAGTTGCTTAAATAAATAAAAAAGAAATGTTGATAAATGTGAATGAACATCATGAAATAACATTTTTTAATTTTATGTTTTAAAGTCACTTACTTGGTGTCGTGCCGTAAGCCTTGCATGCTCGAGCAGAAAGAGTAACTGTAAAAAAACAAGATATTTAAAAAAAAAATTGAAGAGATTTTAATGATATTAGATAAAAAATTTAATAGTAATGAATAATAGCCTATGAAAAATATAAATAATATTCAATTTAAGGTACATTCGTATATGGTTCTAAAACAATTAGTTTTCTACAAATATAAAATTATATAAATAAAAAATATTCTAGATGCACTGCTGATACTGAAAATATAAAATTCTGGATTAAATAATTTAGAACGAAAGTATTATTTATTCAATTAAAAGTTGCTATACCGTCGGAAGTTATAAAAGAAGCTTAAATATTTTGAAAAGTATAAAAGTTTTCAAGTCGCTGGTTATGAAAGGCTTTACACTTTTCGTATTGAGAATTTTTCGCATAGATTAATTTAAACTTATAGCAAAATAGAATTTTGACTGTGATCGTAGTTAGTAATATTTTCATATACATCACAACGTATATATATAACTTAACTTAACTATTATAATTTATATATTTTATAAATGACAAATTTGGTCTTGAAAAGGATCTTTGCGATTTACCCAATATTCTAATAAAATTATTGCATTAAAAAACTGTATCTACGTATTTATAATTAAGGCAATCTAAAACAATTTTAACTTTTTCTTGTGTTTCTAAAATTATTAACACGAAAATGCGTTCATTTTCAAAGTGACCTATTAAACCTCGTGCTAATCTTAAAAAAGATCCCTTATTTTTCACCTCAAGGAGAACCTCAATTTTCACTTAGCCCAGCCCCGAAGTCTGCTTAATTCCGCAGAAATAGGCATCGAAATTCAAGAGGTTGTTAAACAACACGTCGGCAGAAGCGGCTCGAACTCCTATAATAGAATATCCAGCATAATGCTCTCTCCTCCGTTTTTGCCTTTTCCTCCTTAGCCTTGACCCAGCTTTCTAGAACAAAAGCGGCGTAATTAGACGCGGAGGCTGCCAGAGGTAAGGCGGAGAAGAGGAAGGGCCCTTGTCTCGATTATCCGCAGGCCGCGTTCGGCTCGTGGCAGCTGTCAAAGGGTGCGCAAGAAGTTAAAGCGGTGGAGGAGGAGGAGGAGGAGGAGGAGGTCGAAGAGCTGGAGAGGTTTTCGATCGGCGTCGTCGGACAGGTGCTGGCAGACAGGCAGGCAACCGAAGCTTCGCCCAAAGAAGGGAAGCTCGACTCTTCCAAGTGAGTGTCTGGCGCATCCGCCGACGATAGAGACGAAAATTTAAATAAAACGAGCAAGGTGTGCCTGCAGCCTCGATTCTTAATGAAAAATGAACCAGATCAGGGCAAATATCGGTGCTACTAAAAAGTATGTCAATCTTTCGAAATTGATAAAAAATTTGGTTATAATAATAAAAAACTTTTGTATACTTTCAAATTTTTAAGAATAAATAATAATCCTGATCTTTAAATGCACCGATTATAGAGATATAAAAACTAAAAAAAGGTTACGCGCCGACCCAAGTATAAATATTCCCCCCCCCCCAACAGCTAAATTACGAAGAGCGTTGAATCCTCCGCAACGGCTATCGATACTTCTAAACTGTCTTGCCCGATCGATTTTCGCATTACAAACAGCACTGTAAAACACACAATGCAGCCGAGTAAATAGCATCGGTACGCGTGCGTGAGCTCGCAGCAAAGGAAGCGAATGAAAAAGAGCGAGGAAAGTAATAGCAAGAGAAAGCAGTTTGTGCACGAGGGGGAAGGAGGGGGGGGGGGTGGATGCGAAAGGAGCATACGCCTGGATATGTGTATATAAACGAAACGTTGGCTGCAGGGTGTTCTTGAACGATTGCTAGATTGAAAATCCAGTCGATCTCTTGTCGTGTCGTTCGCTCTTTCTCTCTCTCTATCGGCTCGCCTCTTTCTCCCGATGAAGTGACGCACCGTGCAGACGACGACGACGTCTCTCCTTAGCGGAGAAATCGAATCCGCTCTCGGGATCGCACACCTTCTTCTTTTTTCCCCGGAGAAAAACGCTCGGGCGTCCCCCTATACCGTGTGACGGGACGATGTATAAGCAGACAAGTTGCCCAGAATCGAGCACGCGCGAGCTACGTAAACGTCGCTTCTTTTCATATGCTCGCAGTCGTTACCTATATCCTACCAATGCGACCCGCCTGCAGACGCGTCCGACGCTGTGCGCTCCCATTTTTGAAACGTCAAAATTATTCCGATACTCGATCGCCGGAGCAACATTTAAATTTATACGTCAGTCGTAGGGCTTCGATAAGGTGAACGGAAGATGCATTTTTTTTGTTTTAAAGAACTTTTCTGATAATTATAATGCGTACTTGAGAAAAGCACTCCAGTTCTAAGAAAGAAAAAAAAATCCTTTAATTTAACAGATTTGTTAAAATTTATCGTAAAGTAAGTCATTTTATCTCAAGTATAAAGAACAAAGCCCCTTATACACTGTCTTCATTAATGCAGCGTGATCATATTCTCCTTCCTTCTCGAAGAACATCATTATCTTGTAAAGTAGGAAAACACGAAGCCACCGCTACAGATGATCAACGAGTTCCGAGCCAGGATCAGAACTTAATACAAGACGGACACTGTCAAGAACTTCCTGGATCATTGCAAAGTTTCAACATTCAGCACTGTCGCTCCTCGGCTGTATAATGTTACAAGTGATCAGTTCCTTTATGTCCATAAAATTTTTAAAATTAACGCAGATACTTTCGGGATGGGATGAAGGGACGTATTTTATATAATTTAAAGACGTAAATCGAATTTTAATTGTAAATAAACAGCAGAAAAGCTTTAAGGACATGTTTTTATAATTTTAATACCCGGTGAATAGTGGCAACCGGATCACTTGTCTGTCCCGCGCGAAAAATTCTACATAATCCTATAAGTATTATATAATACAAAATTATATGATCCCAAGCTTTTCGTTAAATTGATTTTTGAAATATACTTTCTTTATTATTTTGAGCAAAGAACCGTAAATTCTTCATAAAACGCTTGAAATTTGAAATTAAGCATTGAAATATTAAAAGAACGCAAAAAGCGTATTACTTGTATCGAGATAAAATATCCGCCTATAAATATCCCCCGTAAGCAAAATGTAGCCGCAGAAGCAAATGACTCCGATAAAACCGCAAATAAAGCCCAGGGAATAAAAGCTCATCTTTCCTTTAGAATCGCGGTGTTTTTTCCGACACGCGAAACAAAGAAGAGCCGCGTTGGAAAACAGCGCTTTTAGCCCCGAAAAACACGACCCTCTCTCTCTCTCTCTTTTTTCTTTCAATCACTCAAAAAGAAGTTGGGCGAGCGTGTGGCGTAACGCTATAATAAGCGGCGGATCCGTGTGTTTGCCTTTGCCTCCCCCCCGTGAAAGCAACGCGGCAGCGAGCAGAGAGTTATTGAAAGAGACGCATCGATATGCGCGCAGATAGCTTTGGCGTAGGGCCGCGCTGCGCTGCCGACGTTGCGGCAATATCGGGATGAGTTATTGTTCGCCGAGCACAATGCACTCAAATATGGAATGAAGCTGGGAAATTGATAAAAAAAATCTCGCCGATTTTCTACTCTCCCGCTGGTGGGGCCGCGATCGGGCGGTCTTATAAATTTTTCCCCGACAAGCCGCGCTGCTTTCAAAAATTTATGTGGAACTGCATTCGATGCGCTTTTTTGTATCGCGCATTAGAATCGCGATTATTTACGATGATGGATAATCGGACGGAAGATGATTATTAGAAGATTGGCAGTAAGATTGACTGAAATTTGGACCTCGATTTTTGTCTGCTTTAATTTTAAACCTGTATAAAACTGAATCTTTTTCGAGAAACGAAAAATTGGGTCATTTTCACGCACATTTTAATCCACGTTCGTATCTGGCAATTATTTCGACGTTACGTCTTCGTATATGATTGATATTTAAACTTATGTTGTTATAAAACTATATTAATTTTCAAACCCATCTAAATAAATCAAAATTTAGAAAGATCCAAGGCACCAAATAATAATCACTTTAGTCCCATCCATTATCTTTTCATTCTCATTGAAATGTTCTCCCGAATAAAAATTTCCATCTGAAAGAAAAGCCCAAACCAACCGGGAGCTCTGCAATCATCTATCAATTACGACGACGAGGCACAGTAATCGGATTCTCGAACAATACATCTTTCACGCTTCCGTGTTTATTTACGGAAAAGAGCACAATCTCTTCAAGTCAGTTAACCTCGTTTTCGTGCGCGGCGCACAATTCAATCGCATAATCGCTTAATTCGACGTCCGAGTACTTTTTCTCTCCCTCGGCTCATCTGCGCGAATAATACCGCAGCCGCGATTCCAATTAGACACCGCGACGACTTACGCACGCACACACACACACACACACACAGCCGTCCGCACACGAAATGCGCATTGTGGGCTGCGGCGAACGATGGGAAAGAAATGGAGAGAAATGCGAGTCGCTCGAGGGAGACGGACGTGGGAAGTGCACGGAGGGGCTGTGCAGGAGTCACCGGAGCGTGCCGTCCTTGTCGTCGCCGCGCGACGTTTCCTCCGCTCTTTCACGAGGGGAAATCGATTAGGCGGCCGGGAAAATCATCCGTGATTCTGGCCCGATCCGTTAATGAGAGCTTTCTTTTCGGCATTATTACCGAGCTGCCTGCGCGGATTAGGCTCCTTTGCATGCGCAATGCTTGGGATGATTGTGCGATCCCGAAATTTTCAACAGCGTGTATTACAGGGATGTTTTTTTTTCGATAATGCCAATTGAGGCTGACTTAGAACGAACCGGTTAAACTTTTTTTAAAGATAATTCACGAGAACTGTATAAACGCTTTAAAAACATGTTTAATATAATTGTGGCATGAATTCCGAATTTTAATGCGCACACAAAACCCAGCTAAATATCTCACAATTAAATTTAAGTAGCTCTGTCGTAAATGAGATTACAGTTCGAGCCACTGTTGTATACGGTGTAAATGCACTTTCAATGTAATTACACAAATTCGCCCCTAACGTTCGATTCGAACATTTCTTTGCGCCGTTATTCATAATAACAATAATATCATAATAAGGGATTTTAAATAAAATATATTTACTTTGGAAACATTAAAATTCATTGAAATATTTGTACAATCAAAATGACGTTCAATATTCAAGTCATAATAACACTTAAATAGAGAAACTAATCATATAGTTATCAGAAGTAATGTAATATAATGCTCATTTCCCACTCTACTTGAAAGTCTGATATTAAAAGCTCTTATCATTAGAGACAATGTCCATAGTTAGTGCACCATTTGTGATTGTTCGTTCATTCATTAATTTCGAAAATAATTAACTAAAACTTCGTGATTAATCTTTATTCGAATCTCTTAAAAATTTCAATAAAAAATTCTTTATTTACCATATACCCCAATGGAAGACTTTATAATCTTGCATTATCATAAAAAAATGAATCTTTATAGCCTTTAGTTTCAAGAGGACAAATACTCCCGTCCAGATCCGACTAATTTTCAATCCAGCTTTAAAGCAGGAGCGGCTCCATTCTTCCGTGAGAGTAAAATCTCGCGCCGAGCGCGGCGCCGGGGGGAAAAAAAGAAAGGTGGAAAAGGACGAGAAATCCCTCGGAGCCGCAAGATATACAAGAATTCTAAAAAGTAATTAGTGGCCTTGGGCAGGGATAAGATGTCCCGATAAGCTTCCTTAAAGCGCTCGGCGAGAGCAAACCGCAAAATTCAAAGTAGCTTCATTCATTTCTCAGGAGTCGCGCGACTTCCCTTCCGCGCGCAGCGCTGCGAGAGCGAGCGAATGGCCTTTTAGTCTAATGCCTCGCATAAAATCGCAATTAAAAGAGAGCCCTCCCCCCCCCCCCCCACCCGCCG
>UCOM01002202.1:0-29118 GCA_900474385.1 Ormyrus pomaceus | reverse complement strand
ACAGTACAGATTCTATTAAATCAATGACAGTATCATTGAAGTATTAGAATATCAGTTAATTCAACTAAATTTTTTTCTCAGTGCTCTAATGCGCAACAAACGGCCGCGCTTAAAGCAAATTCCATCAATAATAAAGCATTCGGGACACGAGCGCCGCGCGAGATACGATCGGCACAAAGGAACCGAAAACAAATCCGATAATCATCTGAGCGAGAGAGAGAGAGAGAGCGGCGCCGCCGCTCGTAAATCATTAGCATGCGCGCGCAAAGAGGACCGTTTCCGGTAAGTAGTCGGGGAATAATTTGTCACGAGGCGCGAGGGCGGCTCGGGCGCGAAGTCACGTTTCGGGGATGATAATTAGCGAGAGCTCCGATTGATTCTGCGACTCGCCGATCGACCTTGCAGGCTTGAATTTCTTCGATACCGCGGTAATGTCGCTTTTGTTCGGTGAAAAAAAAAAGCACTCGAAACGCATAAAAATTTGCAGTGTTTTGAATTTTTTATAAAGTTTGTCGCGCTAAATTTATGGATTCCAGTTTTTCAAAAAGCAATTCTAATGCAGAAAAAATATCAGAAAAATAAAAAATCGGAAAAAAACAGTTTTTTTGCATCGGCAATAACCGAAGAAATACGAAGCTGTCTGCACTAACGAACTTTGCATAATTCGCAGTAACTCTGCATCAGTCACAGCTCGTAATACCATATCTTTGCTTTACGAAGAGGCCTGCATACACACTTTGAAAGTTAAAAGACGTTTTTTAATCTCGAGAGAGCACTGCACACCGAGGACTAACGATAATGGCACTCTGTGCAAAATTAATTACCCTCTTTAACGGTTAATTATTCAGCGTTTTAAGAGTACTCGGCAATTCACCGTAATTATCTCCTTCCCCGCGCACACCGGCTATTAATCAAAATAATCAGTTGAAAACGATTATTTGCCGAAGCCACTTCTCGCGCTCCACATATTCTAATTCGCCGAGAATGCATTGCATTAACGCGCCGTTTGCGTCTCAATCCGTGACTAATGATCCAGCTCCTCTGCCTCCTCCGGCGAAATGCGCCCGAAGTGAAGCAGCGCGCCGGCCGACGGACAGAAAATCAATTTCCACGCCACGGGCGAACGGCATGAAGTCATTGCCTTCGGGGAGAGAGAGAGAGAGAGAGAGAGAGGAACGAGTTTCGGCGCGTATACATATACAGGGCCCCGCGACTCGTATGCGTTTCGCGATGCGCACACTTCAAAGGGAGCTCCGGAGATCAATTAAAATCGGGCGAGTCTCCTTCTCTGCCCTCGGCTCGGCGTCCGGGCACACAATGATTTATTGCCGCGGTCAAGTGTGCCGGACAGCTCCGCAGGCCGGCAGCGCGGAAAAAACGCCGCCGCCGCCGCTCGAGTGGCCCGGGACTCTCGATTCCGAGCGAACGAGCATGCGGCGCTCTTCGATGCACACCGAGGATGAGCTTTTGGGCACTGATGACGGTGTGGCTCTGTCTACTCTCGCGGACGGGGACGTTTTTCAAGAGGAGAAAGTTCGCTTTTGTCGATCGTTTCAGGCACGCGGTTAGAAAAGCTTTGGCGATAATGATCGGCATTTTACATTTTTTTCTACAGGTACATATCACTGAATTGATACGTCAAGTCTTTTAGAAACAATAGGGAAAATTAATGGGGTCGGTATTGTAATTTTCATTAAGAATCAGAGTGAGCGAGTATTACTTCATTGAAAATGACATGCGAAAACATGCGCGAGGCATTTAATAAAGGATAATTTTCGTTGACGTAACAATCGAGTAGTTTTTACGCGTTGCGAAAGTAGTTTAGGTTCAAAACGGACACGACAAAGAAATCGGTAATGAAAGGTTCTTAATTTTTTTTTTCTTTCTTGCTACACATCGTACGTACGAGTTTAGATTAAAAATCTTTAACAGTTTAATTTATTGCCTCGAATTTAGTCTCGTGCAAGTTCCGTCAGTGTAAAGCAATTACAAATATATAAATTTACAAATTTGCTGCTTTGTTTAAGCAGAAAATTATTACAAAATTAAACAGTCCCAAAGCATAATGTTCGATCAATAAAAAAGCTCGTCGTTCGGATAAAGTCAAAATCCATAAAGCGAAAAACAAAGAGCGACATTCCCCCGTAACGGTACCGAGTCGTTCATTTCCCCCCTCTGCCGACGGCGGCGCAAGAAAAGTGAAAAGAATCCGCGATAAAGCGAGGAAAAAGGAAGGCCGAAAGAGAGAAATCGAGAAGAGCGTTCGTCGACTCTCTCGCGCTGCTGCCGCTGCCGCCGCCGCCGCTGTTCTAATAGCGCTCGTGGCTCGCGGGAGCGGACTGTAATTTTCATTCCAACGGAAAAGGGAACACGGAGCCGAAGCGACGGGGGGGGGAGAAAGAAATAAAGACCAGAAGCAGAGGCAGAGCGGCGGCCCGCGCGATGACTGTGATAGGGAATCGATTGCCCAGGACGAGGCCGATTTTCCTCCGTGATTTTACAACGAGAGCTTCCATTTATCCGCGGCGGCGCTATTCAATTTTACGACGTTAATGCGCCGCCGCCGTCATTACGGATATTCCTTAGATTCGAATGGGGAGCCCATCGCGGCTGCAATTAATTTTGCCGAGAGGCACTTTATTTTCGGACGATTGAATATTAAGGAAATTTAATTAATACAGGGATCACGCGATGCCAGCATCAACGGGCGGCTCTCCGCGATGCGAGGCAGGACTTTCGGACAAAGATTCGCCTTGGTTTACGAGCGAGCAGTTAAAGCTGAGTCTGCTCCTGTGTTGGCTTTGCGCAACTTTCGCTTGTCTCCCTGGAACCGGAGGAGCTAATCGCCGCTCGTACCGTTAACAAGAGCGCCGCGTTTGCATCGAGCTCGCTCAATGTCAAACTCGTTTAATTTGGTTAGTAATATCTTCATTAAAGTAAGCTAGGTCATTTGTTCAGCGGGCGTCCTTTAGTCGTTGCGCATATTAATGGCCGCGTGAATTTTATTTTTACGTTGGCAGAACGTTTTGCGGAACGTTTGCCGAACGTTCCGAGCCGTATAAACAATATAGGATTATTGAAAATTTCCAAAATTTTCTTGTAACATCTGTTAATTAAAGCGAATGAAAATACGAAATTAAACGCTGCCGCGAGAAGTGTAATGTCCGAAAGAAAACACGTTAGTTTTACGCCATTACTCGCGCGATTGCATCGATCATCGATAATAAGCAGCTCCTAGCAGCTCGAAAGACCGGCAATCAGTCTCCCCTGCAGTCGAGGAATTCAATGCATCAAAAACGAGCGCCGCGAAAAGGAGTTTCGATCGCAGCCACCGGAAGTCCAAACGTAATAAACACCCTCGGCCAAAGAGATTACCAATTGCGCGCGGCCACAGGCATAGTCGACTCGACGCGCGAGTTTACGCTCGCAAAACTCGTCGATTTATTAAACTTTAATTCAGACGCGCTCGTCTTTGACTAAAAACTCGAATCGCGAGCCTGGCAGCTTCGAGGCCCCGTTTAATTATGCCTCGATCCGGAGGGGCGCAGCGCACGTTGCTCATTCTACCCGGCGCGTGTTCTCGCCCAATTGGCGCGAGGATTTAGTGATCCTGATGCTGCTGCGGGGCTCTATAATTTAGCCCGCGCGCTGCTTAGAGCCGAGCCGCGCGGTTAAAAAGCTTTTTCTGATGCGGCGGCTCCGAGTGGCTTGTCGGGTATATGGAGATCGGAAGCTGTGTTCTCTAAAGCAAACATCGAGGTAGTCGAGATACGCGGGATCTAGGCGGGGATCGACGGGGGGGAAAAAAAAAGAACGGTACTGGGCCGCGTTCGGTCGCTGGGTGGCTTTTGGAAAGGATATATACCTTTTTTGATTATTATGCGGGAGTTAAGTAGTTTCTTTAGCGACGAATTAATATTGTTTAAATTAACTTCTTTTGCCCTGGAGGCCGAATTGAGAAAGATTAGATTTTGAAAATTCTGACCCGACTGCGGATAGCTGCATTATGTTATTGGAAGTTTCAATAAAAGCTCGGGGTATTAAAAAAAATCAGCGAAACATCGAGCGTTTATAAAGAGTCCTTTGTAAATTTAAATGTAACGCATTGTTCTTGCAAACTTGGCGCCTGCCTCCTTTGAAATTTAGTGCCGGCATAAATCGGCAATGCAAACAAGAATATCGCGCGAGTATAATGCGCTTAGCGTTCCGAATGCGCGCTCGAAAGATTTCGAAAGGCCTGCCAGCGAAGCGTGCCCACTTTGCATCGATAGCGCGCGGCGCGCGACATTTACTGCCTCTCGAGGCGATCGAGCGCGAATGACTTTTCTCACGCACTCGATGATTAAAAATCGTTTCGCTTCCCCGTAAAACAATCGTAAATCTCCGGGACGTCCGCGGACGAAAAACGCGCGCCTCTTTTATCATCGTTCCGAGTTTACGCGGAGCGCGAGATAAGGCTTTCGTCATCGGCGATAGAAAAAAAAAAACAGAAGAAAAAAACTAACAGGACTGCTTTGCATTCAAGGACCGAGGGGAGCTATAAATTTGAAAAATGGAACGCGCGTTTCTAATGGGAATCGGCTGAATTTCTGAAACGGAGAAAAGCTACCGAGATCCCCGAGCGGTTTATCCGCGGGATCAATAAGAACAAAAGGGGCAAATTGCGATGCTATCGGGAGCACTTGGCCTTTATCGCGATTCACGATTCGTCCGGCCACTTAAGTATTAATTGCGTCGCTGAAAAAAAAGAGCACGGGACGAGCCACTCTTTCGATTTTAAAGGCATTTCATTAGTTAATTAAAAGAAAAAAAAACGTCCGATTCGCTTCGGACAGAAAAAGTCGAAGGTGTTTTTTTTTTCCCCGCGTCATCACCGCCAGCCAAGAAAGTACGATTAAAGGGTCAATTTTGAGCCCGCGCATCCTCGTTCCAAATAGAAAATCTCCGAGTCCGTGAGAAGCGGCGAGAGAGCCGATTTTTCGGCGTCGTACGAGCCATTCAGGCTTTAATGAGCTCGCTCAACGGCTTATTTATCAGCCGGTCATTGAAACGGGGACGAGGCACGCGCGCAACAGTCCTACGCCCAATTCGTCACTCGGTATATTTAAATGGCGCCGCGCTCTCTACGAGTGTGCCTGTCTTTCACTTTTGTTTCGAGTTAGTACCGTTGCCCCGGCTTATTAATTTATTCGCCTGGATTTTACGTAAGCGGGCAACAAAAAAAAAAAAAAAAAAAAAAAAAAATTGTGAAATCGCGCCGATACGCACTTTCGTGATTTATCGGGGGGGCCGTTATAATTAACGGATTCAATTTGAAGCGCGATTCGACGGTATTCAATCACTGGGAGTATAAGTCGATAGAAAAATTAATGAAGGCTCCGATGAACGCGGCAAGCAGATCGTAAGCAAACAAAACTGTAAGGGGAAAAATTGTTTTAGTAGACAGATTGCAGAGATTTTGGAAAAATAACTAAACTTTAGACAAATGGGATGGCTTCACTTGACGTACGATAATTTTGATTAGTACAGAGCATCTCTCCGCGCTGAGAATCCACGCGATAATCTTTAATGTGCGAACGCCGTGACTCATCGCGAGCGGAGCAGGGACACACGCCGAGGGAGAGAACCGTAGGCGTCGGCAGCGGTGACCCGGTTCCTCGGTGCCGCGCAGCCTCCTCCTCCGTCTCGTTCGCACGTGCCTCTCGCGGAGCTTTCGACGGCTGAAACTTCCTCCCGAATTGAATTAACGACGCGGAAGCACGATCGGCAGGCGCGGCGATCGGTTGCGAAACGCGAGAGAGGATATATCCTCGGCAAGAAAGCAGCGCCGCGCGGACCAGTTTCTGTATTATACTTTCACGTGCAACCCACGAGGCTTTTATCCCCGGCTATTCAAACAGGTGTGCGGGAGATTCCTTGCTCTTTTCGGGCTGCTGGACCTTTTTTTTTTGGTTCGCCGAGTGTATGATTATAGGCTGCTTAACGAGCGCCGCCGCGGGATTGCGCAATCTGCGGACGGGTTATTAATATTGAATTCATTTTATTATCGAGACGGCGATTCCGCGGGCATCGATATAATAAGATTGAGACGCTTCGAAATGCTGCAGAAGCGCAAAGCCGTAAAAAGTAATTAATGATGCGTGTACAAAAAGTACAAGAGGTTTCTGGAGCAGCGACTGAGGTTTTTAATAATGCTTAATATAGTTACGTGCGCTTTGGTATAAGCATGTTTAAAATTGCCACTACGATGGTTTTTTTTTTATACGATATTAGTAATTAAATTAGCTATTACTCTTTGCGAAATTAATTAATCTTAATAAATCTCCCGAAGAAGCAGAAACACAATATACGTTAAGGTAGTCAAAACAAACGTAAAGAGCTTCTCGAGAGAAAACTTATTCACCGCGAGTAAATTATTTAGAAATTACGCACTTGTCCCATTCCGACAAATTCACCGCGCTCATAAAATTACTTTATGATCCAGATACAGCGGCAGATAATCCGCCGCGGCGGTAGTCTATCCGTGCTCGCAACGAAAATAAGGTCGTGCGCGCGACAGGAGAAAAAAAAGTCTGCCGCCGAACGACATTTAAATCCTCGTCGTCCACGTACGCGAGGATTCGTAAATACCGAGAAGTATAACAGC
This sequence comes from Ormyrus pomaceus, assembly GCA_900474385.1. Lineage (NCBI taxonomy): Eukaryota > Metazoa > Arthropoda > Insecta > Hymenoptera > Ormyridae > Ormyrus > Ormyrus pomaceus. Next base: position 22,472 of record UCOM01002202.1, on the reverse strand, counting down.
CGTAGAGACGTTCCATCGAGATAAGGCCCCCCCGCGCAAAAATCAGGTGTGCGTCTGCGCGCGTACCGTCTTTATGCCGCGTACATCTTCAATCTTATCCGCGGACACATCTGGTGATACGTTCGTGGCGCGCGCGAGTTGCCACACCGATTCCCGGGGAATTAGATATTCGGCAGGGGCTACCGCGGGGAGCGGTAGATGACGGGCGCGGATAGCAGCCGGGAAAAGATGGCACGCGGCTGGAAAAAAAAAAGTCGACGAGCCCAAAATGACGAGGCGCTCTGTGGCCTCGATTCGCCGTTTTAATAGCGAGCGACGAGATGGAGACGCTTGGAAGGCGTTCAATTTTCGAAATAGAAATTCAGAATTTGGACGGACGGGTTAGAAAAAAGTAATGTGCTATATATGGAATTGGGGAGTTGACGAAGGAAGTGAGGCTGTAAATCGTGCTTAAAATATTCGTAAATTTGAAATTTTTGAAAATGCTTCTTTACCGTTATCTCAACTATTATTCAGGGTTTATTAATTCCTGACGAGGGTTTTTGCGCGCAGAACCTTTATTCAAAAACCTGCCGTCGTTATATTAATAATAAATTATATCGAACAAGAAAGCAGCTTTAGCACGATCATATTTAACGTATAATCAAACTATAAAAATTCTAATAGTTATCAATAAATCAACGTAAACCCGTTAACGAGAGCAGTGAAGTTTAATGAAAAATTTACCGAAAAGGCCCGTTCGAATTAATTTCGATTTCTCCCAAAGCCCGCCGAAAATTAGTCGCCTCTGCTTATCCTCGCTGCGCGGCGCGCGTTCTCACACGTCCGCAGTCCGGCGAAAGCGATAAACATTATAAACGGTACCGCGTTCACGTGAGAACTAATTTCCGCGCGCTCGCATGAAAGATGGAAAAAACGCGCTCGAACGAAAGAAGCCACGGAGCGATACATCCAGAGGATCGGGAGAGGAGGAAGCGGCAGGCAGGCAGGTCCCCGAAGATCGAGCGGCCCGATCTGCTTCTCCCCTCGATTCGCTCCGATCCCGTTAATCGGGCGATGGCTGCCCATCGTTTTCGGGCCTCGCGACGCGATATATATCGAATTCAATGTTCTCACGGGGGCCCCGCGAGGCACTTTTCTAATTGCCGGGGCCCACGCGAGGAGAGCCGCCGACGATTACGGTTATTACGCGCATCGCGCAAAACACTTTTTAACGGCCGCCGCCGCCGCCGCCGCCGCCGCCGCCGACGCGTCGTTCGAGTCGATTCATACCTCTGCCTTTCTTACGAGGCGAACCGTGCGGAACCGAGAATTAAGACTCTCTGCATACTGTATGAGACTCGGATTTATGGGGATGTAAGCTCGCCTGCGAGAGAGAGAGAGATGATCTACGCGAGAGAGTTCCTGGCTTTCGCGCGATTGGGATCTAATTTTCTATGCTGCTTTGAGCAGAATTATCATCCGTATCATTTGCGTAAACTTTAATAGTTTAAAGTGAAACTCAGTACTTTAGAGGCTTTTCTGCATTTCACGCGATAACAGCGCGTGCAAGTGCAGTATTAAAAGCTTTTCAATAAGAATAATTAAAGCTCCTTTTGTTCCCCGACGCGCGGGGCAAAAATTGAAAATAACTCGTGTACCCCACCGCAAAAAAATCTATTGAAAGGCTCTCTATTATGTCCGCGCCTACAAAAAAGGCCGAGATTGAAAAGATTTTTCCGCTAAAGGACAAACTGATGAGTCTATCGAGCGAATCATATTTACCGAGGCAAACTACCCGTCCAATTACCCGAGCCCGTCGCGAGCGCGAAACCCTTATGTACACATCGTCGGTTTTTCCCGCGGCGCGCGTCCGTCGGCGCCCAGCGGCCGATAAGCGCAAAACGAAGAGCAAGAAAAGCCGCGCTCGAAAAAGAAAAGCCCCACCAGGCTCCCGACCGAGAGCGCAACATTCGGCGCGTACCGACAAGCCGCGCGAAACAATGCCTCGCGTTCACGTCCGCGAGTCGAGTACAACGTTCGCCGCTTACTCATCGCGAAAAAAAAAGAGCAGGCCCCTCGATGCACTTTTTAATGACTCGGCACAAGCGGCCCCCGGTGATTTACGGCGAGATTACGGTGACGTGATTATTACGCGAAACGCAGCGCGGCGCTGCGCTGATAAATTAATAACGCTGGAATTCGCTACTTCCGCGCGGCCGAGGAGGCATTCCTCGAGACGTAACGAGAGTCTCTCTCTCTCTCTCTCTGTCGCGGGCGCAATTAATAAGCGTCGAGGATCAACGGAGGAGCCGCTCTCTCGGGCCGTGCCGTCGTGGCGATGACGAGCTTTTTCGCGGAAAATATTTCAGTGAAAGTACACGATACGCGCGCCGTTTTATTTTAATTGATAGTAAAGCCGCTGGGGTTTTATTGCTTTTTGCGAACGACTATCGCTTCGCGTTTTATTAAGCCAGGATTTTTTTAGTCTCTGTTTTGATTAATAATTAATTCGGCATCGACGACGCTCGGTGGTTAATCCGCCGAGTCGAGGAATGGTGTCAAAGCATAAATAATCCTTTTTACACCGTCGAAAACCGAAAATGACGAAACCCGCGCGCGATTACAAAAACGCTCGGGTCGTAAAAAAAGTCACTTGTCATTTTTATATCAAAAGTTTACAGGCCGAGAGACTCGGCCGATTGGCCCGGTAAAAATTCGAAGACGCGCGTGACGCAAGTATATATACTGTGTCCCGGCGCGGAGTGCAAACAGTATATATTATTATTATCCCCGACGGGAGGTGAACGGACGATGTGCGAAACGATTTCAATTTGAAAACTAATTACGGGACAAAGCAGCGCGTCAGCGCTTTTTTCCAAGCCTCTCCTTTTCTCCACTGTGCCACCAGTACATAGAGCCAAACGTAATATGTATATCGGCGAGGGATCGAGGCTACGGGCGTTAAAATAATCGTTGCGCAAAAGGCCCGGCTTATCGATCCCACTCGGCGTGTCGATTAATTATGAATGCGCGTTCGATTAACTTTTTTCTTTTCTTTTCTTCCCCCGCCGCTCGATATCGCCGTTGCTACGTTTTCGCGCGAGTGGCCCTCCGCCGCGAAAATTCGCCGACTCGACAATAACGAGCGCGTACGCGGTGGCGCGCGTGCTCGCGCGACTTCGGAGTAGAAAGTCGCAAAAAAAGAGGCGGCGCGATTGTTTCGGCGTATTAAAAGTGGCTTTATCGACGAGGTTTTTATACGGGCTGTCTCGACTTGTTATACTGTGAAATGAGCTTTCGACGCGAAGGATTTTGCGCGCTCGATTCGACGAGGCTTCCCCTTTTTCTGGCGGGTCTGATTAATTTTTTTTTTTTTATATACATTGGGGAAAAACGCTTGTGACATTGTCGTTTCTCGCGAGTTACAGTATAATTAAAACCATTAGCGTCCGTCAAACGCCTTGACGTTTATTAATTTTGTAACGCGTTGCAGAAAATTTATTGCAAATTGAAAGCCAAGCGGATGTTTTTGTACTGTACTTAAATAGCCCAATAATGACAGATCCCACCTAGTTGCTTCTCTCAAATCATCAAACTTGCACGTTACTTTAAAAAGCCTGACAAGCCCGGACAGGCGGAGCCGTACCCGTCAAAGCAACAATAACCCCAGTGTCAAAACTGCGAACACCTCCCTCTCGTCTCCCGCCATTTTCCTTCACCTCCGAGTCAGAGTTCCGCCCCGAAAGTCCACCCCCCCGACCCCGTCGCGTACGAAAAGTCAAAAAATTCCCTCGCCCATCTTGGCAACTCTCTCGCGGGGGGGTCGGCGAAGCTCTCTCTCTCTCTCCTGGCCCTCTAATGAAATTAACTAGCAGCCGGAGGCGATCCCTTTTTCGCCGGGACCAATCAAGGCGACGTGCGTGCGTCGATTGGTCCGTTTCCGGCGCGGCCCTAATCAGAAAGTCGAACTCGAAGGGGGACGCGCGCGAGGAGGCGGCGGCCAAGGATATTGGAAATTAAGCGAGGGAAATATACGCGCGACGCTTTTCCTGGCGAGAGAGAGAGTCGCGGGAAGATAGAGGAGGCAGCTGCGAGAGAGGGAGCCTCGAGTGGATCTGTGCGCGCGCTCGTTCGAGCTTGAAATTTCAATGTCGGGCGGCTTAGTTCGCGGGGGATATTCGATGATTTGGGTGACTGACTGGAGAGAGGGAGAGAGTGCCAGTTGAAACGTTGAGTTTTACACGATTGGATGGAGAGAGTTAGTTTGGAGAGTAAAGGGCTGGCTGAGTACGTTTTGTACGATTGGCTGCGACTTTTCGATTGATTCGATCAGTTGAACGTGACGCGTGGAAGCAGAGATCTGTCAAAACTGGTTATACGCGAAATTGTAGCTGCGCGCTCGGTAACGTTCATTGAATTCAACGAAATATAACGAACGAGAAAAGCGAATTAACGCTTCACACTTCAGGCTTATTGGACGCTATTACCGGTATTGATTTTCCTTTTGGCGGCAAATTTCGAATAATCTACATTGCTTTATAAGTCGGATTAAAGTCTGCTGTCCGTAAAGGAAAAAGCAGCCTTAAAATAAAAAAAAAAAAAAAGAACAAGTTTCCATTCTCCCAGCGATTTACCAAACACCTCCGTGTCAGCCTAATCCAGGCCGCCTCTCGGAAACATTAAATTCGCAGCCCGAAAAGACGCGAATCCAGAAATTGTCAATAAAATCCAAGTATCTCGCCGAACCGCCGGCCTCTCGGCAGCGCCATAATTCGCTCCAGTTTTCCTCGTCTCTCTCTCTCTCTCGCATCCGCCGCCATATTTCTCGCGGCGGCTCGCCGCGAGAAACACTTGCTCGCTCGCGCCAAAGACATCGTCTCTCGCTCTCGGGCTCTGAATGTGATTAATTACCGCTAATTCCGGCGGCCGGATCGGCCGGAGCGGCACTGAAAAAAAAAACCCGCTCGCTTTTGCGCGGCTTCCCATATCAAGTGCGCCGTGTGTCCCGACGCCATTTGTCCGATATCCGCGCGCGCTTTTTGCCCCCCGCGAGAGCTAAATTAATGCGACGACGATGCGCGCTCGCGAACACGCCCATGTTGAGAGCTGCGGAGCGAGGCTTATGTAAAAGGAGAAGCCGACGGGAGAGAGCGACCGATGGGAAGTGTCTTTCGACGCGAGGCGATTTGCGACGACGTCGGGCCGCCGCAACTGGATCGATATAATCGATACCGAATCGATCCTGAATGCACTTGCGCGGAGCTGTTAATGGCGGGAAAAAACCCAGTCGACCTGTGTGCTTCTCCCCCATTGTGCAATGAATAACTCGTCCTAATTTTCTTCGGCGAATCGAGTTAACGACTTTGGCGGGTTTATCAGTTGCATGATTGTTATACGTCTTGGTAGAAGATTAATCTGTCATTATTAGTGCATTACTTAACTTTGGTTAGGCACAAGCGTGCGCGTTCAACTTTATCTGAACATTATCTCGCCTTAATAAAATTAGTGCTAGATCAGCAGTTAAACAACTTCTGTCGCGGTAAGTGGACTCGACAATTTATTATGCGCGCTTATGGAAAATATGACGTTCATTATGAGTAATATATTGTGCAAGATAAATTTAACCTGTTGACTCTTTTTTTTTCTTTCAGGAATAAATGTCAGAAAACTGGGTCGGTAAACAAACGCTAATAATAATTCTTTTTATAATTGCCGGCTAATAAACTGCAACAACGAAAGGAAAGCCTATAAAACACGGCTTGCGCAACCGGCGCGACAAAAACCGGCGCAATTTCGTCGGGAGCAAAGTATACTCTCTCGGGCTTCTTAAAAGTCAAACTGGCGGCGGGGTCAGTCGGAGGTTCGGGCTCGAAGAGCTTTCGAAATCCCGGCGAAGCCGGACAGAAATTAGCCGCAGCGAGGGACAAAGGATCCGCAGAAAGTGCGTAACGATCCCCGGGCGATTAATTCGCCGGGGACACGGGTATTGTCTCCGATTGGCGCGCCATAAATATAAGCGAGGATCCCTTCGCCGGCGATCGACCGGCCATTAATCTGGTTTAACGGTTGTGCCACACGTTAGACGAGCGAATCATCGGCGTGATTTACGCGTGATTGAAACGTCATTTCGGCGAGCGAGAGCCTCCGACGCGCCGATTCGCGACGGCTAAGTTTTTCCGCCAGAGTCGGACTAGGAATCACAATGTTTTTAAGGGTATAAAGAAAGAGAGCCCGGGACAAGGAAATTGAGAAGTTCGCCCGAGAAGCGGCGCGTCGCTGCCATTTATTATTCGAGAGGAGAAAGCGCGGGAAAATTGAACGAGCCTCGATGAATAATATACTTGTGCTGCGTGGAAGCGGCGACCTTTACTGTTTTTTTTTTTTTTTTTTTTGCATCGAAGCTTCGACAAATGAGATTGTTAACGATGCACGCCGCGGCGTCCGGATCCGAGAGGTGTATGTACTTTCCATTGTCGTCGATAAATTTTTATGCACGCGAGAAAGTTATCGAAAAATAATCGAGGAGGATGGAATTTCATTCAATAACACGTGCTTATTACGGAAGGTTGTAATTTCGGCCGTTTTTTTTTTTTTTAGAGATGGAATCAATGAGCTCGGCAATTATGTATAACGCGCATCAGCATCGAAATCACTCTTCCAGTAATAAATTCACGGAATTTTCCCAGCGCGTTTTCACTTTACGAAATTGGACGGACTGCAGACGGCGATTACGTGAATCGGCGACTAGATAAAATATGGGATTATAATTGCGTGTTGATAAAAGAAAAGCGTAGTTTACTCGGCAATTTGACACTCATGGAATCAATAAAACTTCAGGAAACAAAAAGCGTTGCGCAACCTGAGTAGTTACAGCTGCGAAATTGTAAATAACGAACTTTCTTTGTCCGAATCTTTTAATAAATTCCAATGAATCTCGCATCAAGCGTTCGCAGCCGGGTAAAAAACGCTTTTCCCGTAACTCGCTGCAAAATTTCCATTTCATTGTAAAACGACGCGCAATAATCCCCCCGGCTGCCTCGGATCTCCGCTTTCGCCTGTCTACATTAAGCGTCAAAGCTACATCGTCATACACCGGCGTCGTGACGTAACGGCGGCTATATCTCGAAAACGACGCGCGCGACGGGAGAAAAACGTGTCCGCGCGGTGCTTTCGCGTGAAAATTCGAATCTCGCGCTCGTGACATCTCTCGCGCCGACGACTCCTTTCTCCGGCTTCGTCTAGGAATGGCTCAATCGCTCGCGGTTCCTCATCAGATGACGTTACCTTCGTTTGACCCTCTTGAGAAAGCGAGAGCTCCGGAAAAGTGACCCGTCGGTTAGTTGGATCAAAACGACCGATGGAACCGGAGCTTTATTGCGCGATAAGACGCGACAGGTTGTAACGTCGAGACTAATGTGGTTAATCTGATTGGATGCGACTCGCTTTCTACCGGTGCTTTTTTTGCTTTCTTTGGAATTTTAATCGGGATTCGAAATTTTGACAATCGTCGCACGGTGGGAAAAATTTAATGCGCGTTTTCTACGGTAAATAAGCAGGTAGCCTTATTTATACGTGGACCGAGTCCCCGAAACCTCGCCAGGATCAATCACTCCCCTCCGCATTACAATAATTAACGTGCAATTGCAATCGCGGCGCGGCATCGACGCGAGCGTCCGATGAAAAAAGAAACCGGCCCCATATCTCTCTTCGGTCTTGCGGCTAAATTCAGCGGCGCGATCGCCGCGCGCATCCACATACTCGCGTATCTCCCGTCCCGGTCTTCCGATCTGGCGCATAGACTGCATTTCAACGGGAGAAACGGCGCTCCGGTGACGTCAGCGAAAAATGCCAGCCAAGTCCGATAAGGATTCTTTACGTTCGGAGGTAGAGAGAGAGAGAGAGAAAAAAAACGGAGGCGGTGGCTCGAATAAAGGAGGCCGCGGCACGACTCGGCTGATTCATTTTAATTTTGCTCTGAATCATCGGCCCCCGGCTTCTCTCTCTCTCTCTCTCTTTTCCGTCGCGGCTTTCCGCGAGAGCGCGATCGTCGTCCCGCGACGCGAATTTCGTACGCAGGACGCTTCGCGCCGCTTCGGCGTTTCGGCGAATGCGGCTCTCTCCTTCGCGCTCTCCTGTCTTCTTTTTTTATTTTTACGGCTTTCGAGAATTTCCTCGTTAATTTAGTGCCGGGTGTACCGTTGCTTTTGGCGAAACAAAAGATGACGCGGCGCCCGAAGGGAGGGCACAAAGATGCCGCACAGGTATACACCTGTGCAAAAACGAGCGCCGAAAGGTGCAAGATTTGTTTACGAGCTTTTAAGTAACGAGCCGTGTAAACGCGACGATGCTTGCTTCAATGGATGTACGTGCCTACGGCGGAGGTGAAATAATTTTATTTAGTCCCGGGGAGTCTATTTTTAGCGGCTTGTTTTTGCTAAATACGTCAATTATTTTTGTGATTTAAAATTTTGTTTGCTGTACGTGTTCTTGATTAATAGTTACAGAATGCTCGAAAGCTCGTTGGCAGTGTGTAATTATATACACAAGCGTGCTCTGACTGTGTTTTACGCTTTTATTTATGTGTCGAAGGATATATTGACTTTCTTGCCGTCATTAGCCGCGGTGCAATTAATAAAAGACGACTTTGAAACTTATTGCGCTCGCTCAAAGGCGTAAATGCCAGTTAAAATTTTAGTTAGTCTTCATTATCTTAGTCCGCGCTCGTAAAACTAATTATGCGTGTATGCTAATTATTCTTGAAAGTTCGCGACTGAAAAAGACGATAGTAATCACTTCATTAGGCGTCGAATCGTCGTTTTTTCTTTATCTGAAAACCGTCGGAAAATAGTTTATTCTGATTTTATTTGCCGATTAAAAAGTCGATTACAAAAGTAAATCTCAATCGCGCGTTGCGCAACATTTTTCTGCCAACGGGAATTAATGGAAAACAGCTGGGAGAAAAAAAATTGCAGTCTGAAATATTTAAAGCGTCCGAAGTAGTCGTAAAAACGTCGAGCAACCATAATTATACCACGATAACTATAAAATAGTATAGTAATCACTTAAAACGGCCGGCACTTTTAGCAAAAAAAGCATAGTCCCAGCCATTTTTACGAACGCATCGCGCCACAATTCCCGCGTCTAAACCCAACCGCTCGACTTTTAAACGTGCCAGCCCTCTTTTTTTTCCACCTCCGAGCCACAATATACACGAGCATCTCAATCGCGCGCTTGTCCGTCTCACTGTCGGTCGCGCGAGAGATATAATGGAAAGCCGTCGGGTCAACGCGGCCGGATAATCGCGACTCGGGCTCGAATTTTTCAATGTCACTCGCTTTTTCCCGCGAATTAAACTTTTTGCGGACCGGGGGGGCACTCAAAGGCGGCGACGCATCTCGCGGAAAAGATCGACGCGTCTTCCGCTCCGCACCGAGTCGGAGAGAGCCGGTTATGCAATTGATGCCGACGTATATATCCCTTTGCTCGGCCGCGAGGCGGGATGCGCGGCCTTTTTAGAAGCCTCTCCGGAGACGCATTTTCGTATGCGGCTTCGTTGTTTATTTAGAAGCGTTATACGGCTTTCCGCAAGCTCTCAAGATCGATCGTCGGGCTTTTTGCGACTGTCGTCGAGAATGCTTAGGCGATTGTCCATTATTTTCTTTTGGATAATACTGAAATAAAACTCCGCTAAAGAGAGATTTACTATTTTTTTGTCGACAATCGACTCGGACGAATACTCCATTTCTATTAAAATTTGAATAAATGTAACAGTCGTGTATTCATTTCCAGACACGTGCGACGTATCAAATTTCTTCGAGCTAATCGCGAATTCATTGCCCGACGATCGAAGCGAGTTTATCCCGATCGACGCAATACACGTCATTCGTCGCATTTCAATAATCCAAGCGCTCGGAAAACGGCACCACCGCAGCCGCCCTCTACTTACCGCAACGTACGCGCAACAATTAGCATGTATACATCCCGCGAAATAAATCCCCGATCGCGACCCTTTCGGAAAGCGCGCGTCTCGGCTTTCTCCCCAAAAGCTTATTCGGGCCGTCGAGGAAAAAAGGCCCATTTCCCGAGTAAGCAGGCACATATCGGGCCGAGGCGCGAAATCGGAGAAAGAAGCGCGTCCGAGAGAGAGAGAGAGAGAGAGAGAGGTGTGTAACGAGGCGTATAATAGGCCTCGCTCTCTCCCCCCAGCCATCTGCGAGTGGCGAGCTTACCCGCGGTGCCGGGGGCCCGCCCCGAAAAACTCTCGCTGCGAAATTACAATGACAATGCCGAAATCCGATCCGCCCGCGGGCATGCACTCTTGTCTAGCGCTTTTTGCGCGCGCTCTCTCTCTCTCTCTCTCACTCGCTCTCCTTCTCGCCTTCGCGCGTCGGTTTCACCTACTTTGTCACGGTTGCCTCCCTTCCTCTCTCTCTCTCTCGTTCCTTTTTTTTCTCAACTGCTTATTATGTCTTTACACCTTTGTGATGCCTGACGGCTCGAGAGGCTTTATGTTATGTGCGTGTACCTTTCTTGCTTTACGACTGTCGAGCCCGGTGTATAAATGCGCTCTGTGTCTTTTGATTCCTGGCTCCTTGCTTGCCTTTTTTTTTTTTATTTTTCACTCCTGCTTTTGTTTTTAATTTTTCCGCGTGCTCTCGCGGCTTTTTAATTAAGGCGGGACTGTCGTCGCGTTTCATATTTTTATTTTTTTAATTTGCATTTTCCCGAGGAATCTTGACAATTTTTTTTTTTTTCTGAGCGAGGCATTGATTACAATACTCTCCAGGAGAGTGGATAATACTTCGTTACTTAAAACAAGCTAATCTCAAACGATTTTTTCGCTACGAAAAAAAAAAAGCTGAACGACGCAGTCGCAAATTACCGCAGATTATTTTCAAAACATCCAAGGGAATGTCAAAATGTCGCCGTAAGCCGGCTCGGGAAGGGCGGCTGGCCCGAATGAAAGAAGAGAAGGGCGCTCGCGCGCGGCCGGGAATTCGCGGCCCATTGTGGGCTAATAAGCAGGTAATACGGCAACCGGAGTGCGGTAGACTTTTTCGACGGTAACTATCGGGTCGCGCCTCTCTGCGTCGGTCCCGAGGTTACCGGGGTGCGAACGACGGCTGTATTATGTGTACGGAGAAAGCAATGGGGGTACTCACTTTTTAGAAGTGGCAGGTCGTTCATGAAACCTCCGTCGTCCACGTTTGTGTTCTGCAAAGAATGGAATTTCGTTGTAATTACGAGGCTGTCAGCGGCGCTCTTGGGTAATTCTACGGTTATACTTGTGATTATACAGTGAGAAAATTAATTTAGCGGTATCATAGGCTGCAATGAGCAAATACTGTTATTAAAGCTGCCCGCTATTGAATAATCTGCTGCTTATAATTAAGAGCCATTACCTTTAGTTTTACTTTAACGAGATTAAATAATTGTCTCTCGTTTTAAAAAAAAAAATAATGTTAGTGTTAGAATTGGAATTTGACCAAAGTAGAAATGATTAGAAAGGTTGCGTCAAAGATTTTTAATCACAAAAAGCTTGGGCAAAAGTATTTCAATTTTCTCACATCCAAATTTTTAGCGAATAAAAAATAAAAAAGAAAATGCATTTATTGTTAAAAAATTGTTATAATTAATATACTTAATAGCTGTCATGCAAAAATCTAAATGTAATCAAAATTTGAAAAAATATTACGTCGTATGACTTGATTGAACTTTGTCGAGGAAAGGTTAAAGAGCGAATTCATTTAAAAATTTCTGCAAATATAATTATTTTTAAAGGGACAATAAACCCTTTGGAATTTGAAGAGTACAAGCAGTGCTCCACTGAAGTCCAAACTATGCGTGATTACGCGGATAATAAGAAAAAGTTTTTAGCCGCAGCACAGAACAACAAAGCTCTATATTTTTTTTTTCTTTCTTTTTTTTTGTAAGCGAAAATAACAGCGATCTGTTTTACGATCGTACTCTCACTTTGTGCTGGTAATTCTCGACTTCGTCGGGAATTATTTTAAAAATGAAAGTACATTCCTCGCGAATGCTGCAAAAATACGTGTCTCCCCGACCGTTTATCTCTTTCCCAAAGCATGAGAAACTTATTAAAGACAATAATTTTCGGACTTTGAAAATAGTTCCACCGAGTATATTCACCTTTGTCGCATTGAAATGTTGCTTTTTAAGTATCCGCTTTTCATTCATCGCTTTCAGACAATTTCGAGATTTGCAGATTTACGTTCCTTCAAATTTGCTTCCTTTAAAGCAGCTACTAAAACGCATAGAGTAATTACAATGCAACTCTATCCTTCAAGCTTGCTCGAACTCCCCGATCGGTCAAATTATACAAGTGAGAATAAGGAAAGTTTTAAAATCCCATTAACCAATCCCAAATTTAGCAGGCCCAGAATAAGCATATATCAATTGAAGCAAGCTCAGGCTCAACATGATCTTTCTTCGAATTGTTTTTGCGATTACGTACATCGTCGCTCACCTGGGGGTCGTCAACGAGGCTGGTGTGCAGCACGAGATCCGTCTGGTCGAGGCCGGGCGGCGGCAGCAGAGCGTCCGGGCGCCTCACCGCCCCGTAGTCGACGCCCCTTCCGCCGCTGCCTCCGCCGCCGCCGCCTCCGCCTCCTCCTCCTCCGCCGCCTCCTCCGCCGCCGCCGCCGCCGCTGTTCCGGCCGCTGTCGTACGGAAACGACGCGTGCATGTTTGTCTGGAAGAAATATCGAGGGAATGAGAGTTACGAAGCTCGGGAGAGAGAACAGTGTGGTTTGATAACGTCAGTTTGTTCTGACCTAAATTTCAGATATAAAAATCGACGAAAAGGTGTTGGTAAAACGGTCCGGCAATTTTCAAGCTTCGTTTCTGCCGTAAATAATCATCGAGCTTCAATGGCAGAATGAAGAGGCCGAAGCCACTTTCTCCGAAACTTATTTCCTAACCAATTCATATGAAAATTCAATTCGTTAAGCCTGGCCAGAGAGCATCGCTGACACACATCGCTCGACGCGCGGCGATCGTCTCCTCCTGCGATCGCGTTGAAATCATGAGCGGCACACCGCCGACGTGCAAACATATAATATACTCATATATGGTGTATACGTGACGCCGGGAAAACGGAAAGTTTTCGTATGCCGAAGCTGCGCGCGGCGGAGGATGAAAATATATATATATATATGTGGTACGGGCCGCGCCGCCGATGCGACGATCGTCTCGCGGCGGATGAAAATGTGCGTACCGTTTTTTGAATGACCGGCGCTGATGAGACTCTACGGATAAGCCGCTGAATACTAATTTTCTGGCGCGCCGCGTCTTGGTTTCAATGATTTTTCGCCGCTGCCTGCCGAGTCTGTAAAACTTTCGTGCTCGATCGTCCCTAACCAGTCGTTGTAATGCATTGGATTTAGTCGGCGGTTGCAAACTGCACGCGTCAGCCTGGTAAACTGTCGTACTTTACGTGGGAGCGCATCTTTATGGAATTTGGTCAACGAGGCCATGAAAATTGCTTTTTTATTCGTACGAATATGGAGTTTGAAAACATTTTTCGCTGAGCTGCGCATATTTTATATAAATTTTAAACTTTTCTTATTAAAATATCCTTCGCGCAATGAGGACCGTATTTAAATAAGAAAAAGTCCTCCAGTATATCGTCCAAACGGCGAACCATCAATCTTGACCGAAAATTTTCCACAGTTTTAATGCCTACGATTCCAACAACACTTGTAAACCCGTGGATCACGCATCAATCTTCGAATAAAGAACCTCACGAAAAGTAATAGACACTTGACGCGTCCCAACGAAAACAAAGCCCGAATTAAAAAGAAATTATCGAGCATCCATTTCTATACGGGCTCTTACACGAGCGCTTCTATTAAAATTCTTTACAGACACACCGCGTGACTCAGACCTCTCCTCGGCAACACCTTCCCGCGAGAGAGAGAGAGAGAGAGAGAGAGAGAGAGAGAAAGAGAGGAGCGAACAGAAACAATAACGCGAATCGACGAGAGAGAGAGAAAGAGAGAGGAATCCTCTCGGCGGAGACTCCGCGTGTAACCTTCGAAAGGAGTAGATAAGCCTTCGCGTATAGAATAGCGGTACCAGATTCTCTCTCTCTCCTCTTACACGCGGAGCCGCAGCATCTTCGGATTCACAATGGGATTCGCCGCTGCGCCTCGAACGGAACATCTCGAATCTGGTAATAAGCTCGTGTCGGTAACTGTCGATGATTCGCGCGTCGAAGGATGATAAAACTCGGGAGAGGGAGAGACGGCTCGTTCGCCGAAATAACGAGAATTTCGGTTTATTAATTATCGGCGTAAAGTAGGCTTTGGAAAGCGCGGATTACATTACACGCGATCCGAAAAGAATGAAGCGATAAGGCAAGGCTTTTACGTATCGCGTATAAAATTCGGAAACATGACGAACAACCGGCGTAAAAGCGGCGCGGGCATCGTCGGCCGTAAAATTCAGCCGGAGTAACGGGCATTAGTTAAATCGGCAAATAATTGCCGGGCGCCATTAATTAAATCCCCGGAGCGAGAGCTGTTCCCGCGACGCGGACGGCTCGCGATTCGCAGAAACTGATTGAATGCTTTATACCCATAAACGCGCGCGCTCTCCTCTCTCTCTCTCTCTCTGCGCGCCGCGCGTGCGTTTTATACATCCGCGGCGATTGACTGGCTTGATTGTCGAGAGACGAGACGTTCGCACGATTTAATGATCCTTTATCGATGGAAATACACCTGACTCTCCGGGCGCCATTAACGCGCATTATGTTCCTTGGGCTTAGCGAGCGAGAGAGGCGCTTTCTGGCCCGAGTCGAAACGGGGTTCGAAGGCAATTTTCCTCTTTGATTTAAATTATATATATCTCTTTTTAGAGGGAAAAACTTATTTATGCCAGTCGTGTTTTTACTGTGTAATTTATACTTCCATAAAGATTTTTTTTTTTTTTTAATCCTGCGATGCGAGTCGGCAAAAGTGAAATTTACAATAATCGGAGAGAGATTTTGAAGAGGATTTAAGATTTTAGTTTGATTTGAAAGCTGCTCTATACTTGCAATGTATTATTTGTAGGTTAATGCTTTCCAAGCAAAATGAAGCCGCGAATTTAGAAAGATTTACTGAAAGCAAGATTTATAAAACCGCGTAAAATTCAAATCTCGTGATTCATATGAAAATCGTCTCTTTCGCATCATGCAAATTCGTTTTTGAATCGAAAGCAAACTGGTTCATTGTCCCCGCCAAGACTTAACAATAAATCACGACTCGTCATTCGAAGCCGAGCATGCAAATACGCGTAATGCACAAAATCACGCCAACCGATTTATAACGTTACTTCGCCGCCGTTCATTTCTCGAAACCGTAAACGCGCGCGTCTCCGCGCGTATCTCCGAGCCAATAGTGATCTCATCGCCTTCATTAAACTTTTTATTTCTCTCCTGCGGTCTCAATCATACTTCGCGCGCGCTGCCCTGATTATTTTTATGGGATTCCTGCGCTTTTTTCAGCGAGTCCGGATCTTTTTTTAGAACTAAAAGGTTCACTTAGTCACTCATTAGGCCTGCTTTTCATTTCTTAGCTTCGCGTCAAATTAGATTTTGCGCAATTATATATATATATATATATATATATTTCGGCCCGGTATTAAAGTCGAATAAACAAAGTATTTTTCAGCGGCAGAATTGTATAACAGTTATGCGCTCGAAAGGATATTTCCGAGTATAATTTGCGTCTCGAGTGCCTGAAATTTATCGATAATGGGGTTAACGCTCGCGAAGGTGTAACTTCGTACTGTAATAATTTTGCAGACATTATCTACCGTGTGAAGATTTTTTCCATCCTGTATTTGAATCTGATAAGCCAACCTGTACTCGTTGAGAAATTTATGGACTAGAACTGTATTTCGTGCACAATGTAATTGCCGCTAATCGAGGAATAATTTCAGATGCGTTATTTGCTCGGCGATTTTTTACCGCGAGGCCGAATCTTTGGTTTTAAATGTTTATTAATACCGAACCTCTTTATCTGATCACTTAGTTTCGCGCAAATTAATTCCCAGCCAACTACTAGAATTTCCCGGTTCGGTAAGAAAATTCACAATATTTTACGGCAATATTTGCGCAACAGGTGTTTATTTAATATCCAGTAAATGAAAATATATTATATTAAGAATGCTTTTAATCGTCGGTCTTGTAACGTATCACTAAAAAGTTCTCCTTTCACAAGCTATTTGCCGATTTTTTAGAGAAGCTCTATCAATTAAAAGCAAATCATTTACCATTTTTGCCGAGAAAAGCCCCAATCGAAGCGCCTTAAATTCTTACGAAAATTTCTTCTCAATTAAACTCTGACCTTTAGTTCCACAAATTCTCCCGAACACTTAAATAGAAACTCCCCCCGTTTCTTATGAAGTCACAAAACTCGCGGATCGTTCAGATTTCACTTTGGCGAATCTCCGCGCGGCTCTATCAATAAGCATTACGCGGACGATATATAACGCAGGCAAGCCGCGTATTCAGGCCGGACATAATAGGAGCGGCTCATTCAGAGGAAATGCGCATAAAGCCGCGAGCTCGACTCGCGCTCTTAATTGTATCAAGTTAGCCGAGAGAGTCAAAGGAACGTCATTGCTCGGCATCATAAAGGCGAGTCCTTACGCGCCGCCTCGCCGCCGGGAAAAACGAGGTTAAACGGCGCGAGCGCGCCGCGCGGAGAAAAGATATCCTCCCCGCTCGTCAAGGCCGAACGAAAGCAAGATGCGAGCCGCGCGCGCGCGCGGCGACGCTCAAATTGAATCGTTAATTAGGAATGCCCGGTACACTCTGTCGACAGTGCCGGTAATTGATGGCTGGAAATTAATCTTCGTCGCTTCGAGTCGCCGGTGAGAGTCGCTGTGGGTTTTGCGCGAGCGGATCTCGTGAATATATCTCGTAGCTGGCTTTCGAAACGACTCGGCGCGCGCTTTTCCGCGAACTTTTCATTCGCGAGTTTAGCGGATTTTTTATTTTTTTTTATTATTTTTTTTTTTTTTTGTTCTCGAAGCTGCACGCGGGCTTTGTCGGGGTTTCTGGAGTAAGCGGAGGAATCGAGGACTCGCCTGGAGCGATAACGAGAGATCGCCGTCGCGCGAACGCGACGTTTATCGACCGTTTCGGATTCTAGGAGGTGCGTGCATTGCATTATCGGGATTCTTGTTTGAGTACATTACACGCTGCTCGAACGTGTTTTGACAATTTGCTGATAGTGTGTTCTTAAGTACGGGGGATAAACAGGGTTGAAGAGGAATATTTGTGTTATTTTTAATTTATGTACGAGCTAAATTAAAAGGTGCATTTGTTCAAATCAAATTAATTCATCGAAATATGAGTAGCACTTAATTTTGGGGTCATTTTGAAAAAAGGACCCCACGCACGCACCGACCTCCAAGATCGTTTCCCATATCAATTCACAAAGCTCGAGAGCCGTCAGGCGGATAAACGAACTATCAGCTCCTCTCGCGGGCCTTCAAAAAAGAAACGCCTAATTGGCTTGCATGACGAATCGGCCCGGTAACGAGCCGCGAGCGTCTGCTCTCTCACAATGGCGCGTCAAATTTCAGGCCCAGCGCGCATCCTGGATTCCTGAAAAGCGTCGCTTAGTCAGGGGCAGCGAGCCGCCTGCGAATTTCACCGCGCAGACCCAATTCCCACAGGCGCGCGCTCTCTCTCGCCTGCGTTATGTACGATGACTCGGCGGATAGGCCACCGCCACAGTCGCGGCGAGTAAGTGTACTCGTTGCGTTAGACTGTTAGCGGCGGAGGCTGCAGGTAGACGCACGCATATGTGCGACTGTACACCCCGGAGGAGCGAGAGCGCGCGCGCGCGGGCTTTTTTAACCGACGGCGAGAGTGCCGACGCTATCCGATGCTATTCGCCGAGGAGGAGGAGGAAGGTATTGTCGTCGATCCCTATCGAGTTGAGGTTTTTGAGCTGAGACTTACGTTTTTACGGAGGTTTAGGGAATCGAGACTGCTTGTCGCTGCTTAATTCGGAGGTTTTTTTTTTGGAAGCGTGATTCGACGTAATTCAAATCTCATTAACGTTTAGGAGCTTTGGTAATGTTAAATTTTAATACTGTATTGGTTTTGTTTTCGAAAGCACTCGTCCGTTAATTTTGCGAAATGTAGGAGATGGCGCAATTGCACCGAGATGCATTTCAGCGAAATTAAAGCTTTCTAATCTTCTCCGCGATGATTTACGTTGAGGCGCACGAAATTTATTGCTGAATGTTTTTCACACATGAAGTGATTATAAATAATACTTAAAGATACTTGCGCGGTGTCGTTTTTCAATAAAATAATAGCGCAATTGCGCAAGATTTCTTTCTCATTAGATATTTATTTAGAATAGAAAATGGGATTTTAGTATACCATCGCGAGTAATAAATACCGAAAATTATCGCTAAAAGAAACCAATCGCAATAGAACAAATATCGCATAAAACTTACACGCAAAACCTTAGCTTATCTCGAGGACTCTCGCTCCCCTGAACGAACACAGCATTCGAAAAGTGACTTTCAATGTAAAAGATAATCGAAGCCCCCCGACGATCTAAAGAAAACAAAGCCGCGGAAGAAAAAAAAGCAGCCAGTTCGGCTGCGTACACCGTCGCGGGGAAAACTAGCCGGCGACGCCCGGCGATCGGCCCAATTAAGGCGTCTGCGTCTGCGGCGCCGCCGCCGCCGCCGTCGAGGACCCAAAGTCTCGGGAAGAAAGAAAGGCTAATTAAGCGTCGGCGCGTGTCCTGCGCCCGAGCGCGGACTCGTCCTCCGGCTTTGATAAATCGCGCGTCTATTACGCGCCGAGAGACGCGATCGCCTTTCTCTCGTTAGCCGCGGAAAATGAAAAGAGCGCGGCACGCGGCGCAGGACGACGATGACGACGACGACGACTGAGAATATGGATGTGCGTCTGGGAGTTAATTGGGCGCGATCGCCGCGCGCGGCCGGATGCTCGCGACGCGAATTTTCTTTTTACTTCGCGGGCTGCGTTTAGCGGGGGAAACTTGAAATGATAATGAGATTGCGCAACGGATTCCTGGAGATGAGCTTGGAGCTGAGTATTGTGCTGGTCGAGCGAGAGCTCGCTGTGCTGTCGATGGATCGTTTTGGCGTGGAACGTTGGAAGGACTGATTGTTGCGTGAAAGTGTCCATAATTGTCCGGTTAAGATTATCTACAATTGTGAAAAGTTCTTTTACAATTTAAAGCGCGCGTGCGCTATAAAATGACGAAATTTTTGTCATTAAACAGTAAGTGTTGTAAAAATCAAATTGATCGAAGTAAAATTTTCTGAAATGCTGAGTAAAAGTTGCCTGAAGAGTTAAGCATTCAATAAAAAAATCCAATATTTTCTACCTCACCCCTTTAAGTGGAAGATTTATAAAACACGCAACCCATATTATTCAAAATATTTAGATCGCTGATAAATATTAAAGCAAAGTTTATTACGCAAGAATTCTAAGTTGTATTTCACTTTTAACACAATCATCCTCGGAGATCCAAGGCTCGACGAAGAGAAAAAGAAAGACCGCCGCGAACTGTCACTCTAAGAAAGAATTTAGAACGGTGGCCGAGGCGCCAGATCACGTGAAAGTTCATTCGGGGAACCGTTACACACATATATATATATATAAATATATCGCATATACATAAAAGCACGTAATCCCGTCGGTTATTAATCAGGATCGCCGGGAGTTTCCGGTCCGGTCCGGTTGCCGCGGCTCCTTCGATCGTTCCGAATATTTAGCGGCGACTCGGAGAGCGAAACGAGCCGTGCATTCTTTCAGTTTTTTCCTCTCCTCCTCCGGCCGAGCGTCTACACATTACGTCGACGGGGAAAACGTTTTTTCTCGCGCATCCAGTTTCTGTAACATCCGCGCGCCGATTACCGCACGATTTTCCTTCATTAATGAAATTATTCCGACTGTCAACGGGGGCTTATTTCTTCACCACCCGGCCGCGGCCGAGTGTTGAAACTTGCGTGCATTGAAATTCCGAGCTATGCGCGAGATTGAATTGTTAGATTTATGATACTTGAAATTGTTTTACGCAATTATCTTGTACATTACACTTTTAAAACAAAGTTGAGCCTGAAGAATGTTTAAGCGCGTCTTCGTTGTTAGGATTTTCTTAAATAATCGAAATAAATTTAATTTTTATTAAGCGCCAAGAAAAAAAAAATTGAGGAGGAAGTATTTAGCGATAAATAAAAAGGTAACCGCAGCTTCGCCACGTTATTACGAGAGTATAAAACATATTTTTTCGCGGCGTTAACACGAAAACCCGGCAAATAAACGAGTGCATCAAAAATTAAAAAACCGCAAGACACTTTCATTTCAACGAAAACAATTTAAATCCGCGAGAACCTTCCGCGAAGAAACTACGTAGTTTCCTTTCGGCCGTAATGTATATATATATATCCCAAAAAGCCAGGAGAGCCCCCTTCTCAGCCGAGGTATATCGATCCGGAGGCGTACGAAACCTGTCGCGCTCCCGTTACACATCTCTCCTCTCCCGCGAGAGAGGGACTCGGCCGCTCGCGATGAAAGTATTCTAAGAAACCGGGGGACTGGATTCGGAGAGCGCCGCAGCGCGGAGCTGCGGAATCTTAATCGCGCCCGGCGCGCAAAAAGCAGCCGCCGCGCCGATTATATTCGGCGGCGACAGTCAGCTTGGCGCGGCCGCCGAGAGAGAAAAACTCTCTCTCTCTCTCCCCGCAGTCGCCGTTATCGCAGATAATGCGCCGCGATATACGGCGCGACTTTTTCCCGCGAGCCCGCGCGCCTTCTGCGGCTGTGTATTTGCTTACGGTCTCGCGCGCGCCGGAAATCGCAGCCCCGTGGGGATATTCCGCGCCAACCAGTTTCGGTCGGCTCTCGCTCGCTGGAACCCCGGCTGCTAATGGTAATCGTACTTTGACGGACTGGAGGTCGTCGCCGTGTGTGGTATCGGACTCATTTTTTTCGGGCTCTCCTCGATCTCGCTCTCTCGAGTCGTTCCTCGCTCTCGGGTTAATTTGCTTGGATGTAAGTGCGCGCGGGGAATTTCTTTTTACGCGGCCGCTTGCGCTTTCAGGTTGAAGTCAGCACGATACCGATTCTCTGGAAGCGCGTAATAAGCGCACAGGTCAATTATTTCAGTTCTCATTCCGATATCTCCGAGCAGTCACGGGTGAAAAATGAAATCGTTTATAAATATGACGGCGTTAATTGACGCCGATAAAATTCCTGTATTCTAATCAGCGCTGCAAAATTAATTCAAGCGTGATTCACGCTTTGCTCGCCGCAAAAACAAACGTATTACAGTTTAAACGGCCGTTAAAGATAAGCTAAAAACTCCCATTAGTTCGCACTTATTTAAATACCAAGGCGAGCCTCGTTATACGTCGAGCGCCGAGGAGAGATCTCGCTCTCGCGCAACTAACACCTTCCCTCCCACTTACCGCGAGACGAACGCTTTTGTAACCGAAAAACCTCGCGACGATTACCACTCGTCACTCGTAACGGGGCGCATAAATAAAGAAATCACGACGGCTATCTCGTCCGGAAGCAGGGCCGTATCGTCCTCGATCAGGAGGGCCGGAGAGCCTCGAGAAATTTTTAATTGCACAACGCTGCTTTGGCGATAGCCATCGGAGGAGGAGGAGGAGAGGCGGCCGGAGATTAATTTACCGAAAAACGAGCGGAGAGAGAGAGAGAGAGGCTCGAGTTTCCTCCGCGCGCGAGAAAAAAGCGCTGCGATCGCGCCGCGCGTAACTCTGCCCGTACTACTTTGGAAGCCCGCGATCGCCGGCCGCGATAACGCCGAGCGCGAACGATGATGGCTCGAGCCGCGCCGACAGGTGTGTGCGTTCTTTTCTCGTTTTCGGGGATTTTCGCTGCTCGTCGCGGATTAAAAACGTACTGCCAGCGAGCAATCGCGGGAGGGGGGAAAAAACGCGCGCCGAAATCGATCGATCGCCGCTGACGACGAAAGAAAGTGGTTACGATCGGAGACGTCGATCGATCTCGGTATAATCGGGGAGCGCTGATCGAGGGATTTATTGGCTCTTGCGCTGCTTTATTGCGAGAAAAGTTGCGAGTGCGGACTTTATTAAAGCAATGAAACGATTTTTCCGGCCGCGACGCTGTGAGAATATTTCGTAAAGGGTGCTTTGGGGAATATCTATAAGCGTTTATAGCCTGTTTATTGACTATTACTTACACCGTTTTACTTTAGAGCGCGTATAATTTTATTACATAAGTTTCGACTTTATCCGCGGTCGTAAAGTCACCATGCAGCAGATAAAGGTCGTATTTGCGAATATTTAAAATGCCTTTAACACACACGAAAATACTTCCGCCGCGAAAAAGTTTTCCTCGACTTCTCTCGTTCCATTCGAAAACGTCGAATTATCTCTCCCGAGCGGAGAGCCCCCCCCCCCCCCCCCCCCCCCCCCCCCCCCCCCCCCCC
>UCOM01002201.1:0-29037 GCA_900474385.1 Ormyrus pomaceus | reverse complement strand
TTATATGCTCCGAATTCGCCGATTTTTCCTGAGAAATTAAGAGACGTTAACGGTTATTCATTGAAATTACCAGTATATTATATGTCACCTTTCTTATTGTACGATACTGATTTTCAGAACAATGTAACTGCAGTTCATGGATACTATTTCAAACTCACTCTTTTATTAGCACAAATAATGAATTTCACTTTAGAATTCCCGCTTGTTATAGAAAAGGGTATTTTTATGTCAAAGGTGTTGAATCGTATGGTAAATGCTTTGTCGAATAATACAATTAATATGACTCCATCTCCGTTGTCTACGTATCTAGCTGCACATAAATACAACGTTTTGACCTTACAACTACAACATAATTGTTCAGCTTTGGTGATGTTGGTACCAAAGATAGTGAAAAGAAAGCTGCTCATTCCTTTCGATATTTTCGTGTACATGTTCTGTCTACCGTTGTTAATTTTAGGATTGATATATGTTGTTAATAATCTAAAGCTTGTGCATAAAAAATGGAAAATTTATAATATTCTTAAGGTCCTATTCGGAGTTCCAATTAGCAAACAACCTAGCGGTACACCAGATAGAATATTATTTTTCATTATTTTATTAATATCCATGGGATATGCTTTAGAATTTTATTCATACATTTTAAAAATAAAGATTATTGATGATGAAATACCTTTCGATACATTTAAAGATGTATATGCATCAGGTCTGAAGTGTCAAATAAATAAAGAGATTAGACCTTTTATGGGCCTGGATAAATATCAACAAAAATTGATCAGCGAGGTCGAGAAGATTAAAGATTTTCACAAATGCGTAGATACATTACAAAAAACTAAGAACGTGGTTTGTATCTTGACAGAACCGTCAGCGATGGAAGCACTCCAAAATTTTGGCACAATAAAAATTGCTAAGCCAGTATTAATGTGTCACAATATTGGATATTTAATGGAATATCAGTCGCCTTATTACGAAAGATTTAGCGAAATTTTTCAGATCATTCATGAAAGCGGAATCTGGCAGAAGACTCTTCAATCGCCATTCGAGCGTCATAATTATACAACTTATAGTCAGAAACTTGATGAAAATTTTTCTGATGGCAGTGTGTCATCAACTTTACTTTTCGTGATAGTAGGATCTTATACTATTTCTATCGTTACGTTTCTTATAGAATGGAAATTAAAATGTTATATTGGTTTGATGACAAGGTAAATATTTAATGAAATACAATAAATTTTATACCATTTATTTCTTAACCATTTTTTTTTTAAATTAACCTTTTGTTGCAGAATATTTGTGCAAGTCACTCAGTTTATAGAAAATATGTATGCCTTTCAATAAAATCGACGGATCAGTTAAAAAAAAATATATTAAAATTATAATGTGTACGGTATCATTCTAAATAAAGCAGTGTGCATTTTATTCTTTTGAATTCGTTTATTCAATTTTATTTTTACTTAAAGTAATGGTTTAGTAAATATTTTATTTATATGAGTCGTTTTGATGAGATATCGTAAAAACCGTTTCGTATTTAACAATTCTATTCAAAATGAACATCGAAAATCAAACGTCCACTTTGAGGCAGTATCAATTAATATTAGAGGTACAAAATAAAACTAAATCAGTGTTAGGACTATAAGCACGAACACAATGACAGGCTTATTGTACACTCTGGAAGCAGTAAAAATAGTTGCAGAAACTAAGCACAAATCCACTAACATCACGCTTCTTCTGCCGGGCTCATCAGAGGATTGACCGTGGATAATTCCAACATGCGCCGTTCCTCGAGCTTCTTTTTGCTGGTGAAATGGTCACCGAGTTCATGGAGGGGCTTGCCTTCGGTTTCGGGTAGAACGAAGTACAGCACCACAAGGCCGAAGTAGTTGACGGCGGCGAAGAAGAAGAAGCTGCCGGCGAGTGTCATCCACTGGAGCTGATAGAGGAAGATCTTGCTGGCGACTGCGGCGTAGAGATTGCACGTCGAGCCTACCACTCCGGCGGCTAAGCCGCGAACGTCGTCCGGAAACAGCTCGCCCGCCATTGCCCATGGAATGGTTCTGATTCCCATCTGCACGGCGAATATCGAGAGCACCAACATCGACGATGGCAACCAAGTGTAACTGTTGTCCTGTGAATGTTGGAAATTTAAAAATAACAATACTGTTTTTTGACGAGTACTCATGTATATTTTATATTAGATTGCCCCATTGCCGATACATAGGTAGATGATGTTTTTTTTTTGCACAGATAAGCAGCAAGGGTTACATCCCGCGGGCAAATATTATATGAGATCTCATATGAATCTCATGTAAATCTCATATAGATCTCATATAGATCTTATAACGATTTTAAGACATGATCTCATTGAGATCTCAACTGCAATTGTTTATTAAAAAAAATTAATAATTTTAAAAATTTATAAATTTATTAAAAATTACAGTAATATAATTTTAAAAAACAATCATTTTTATTCAAATTACAATAAAATTACAATTTATTAAAATCAAAATAAAATAATTTATTGTAATTTTTAATAATAAATTTATAAATATTTATAATTATTCATTTTTTTTAAGAAACAATTGCAGATGAGATTTCAATGAGATCATGTCTGAAAATCTTATAAGATCTATATAAAATCTGTATGAGATTTATATAAGATTCATATGAGATCTATGTGGGATCTGACATGAAATCTCATACAATATTTTCACGCGGGATATTAAGGTGCTCATGATATGCACATTTTCAACAAATAAAAACAGGACTATGGTATATGGATCGCAGTAATATTATGAATCACAGTGATATTTCAGTAGAAGGAGGAAAAAAGAGTTATAAGTATGAAATATTAGAATCTGCTCAATCATAAATTCAAATGCAAATTTTCATTCTTCGAATAGAAAACTAACTCGACCCGTTAAAAAAAGATCCACCTACCGGAAGCAGTAATCCCTTTTGCTTCAAAAGCGCGTAAACAGCGACCAGCAGCATCGCGGTCCCGGCAACAGCCAGCGAGGCGAAGGTGGGCTTTCTTTTCCCGGTCTTCGGCAGCAGGAATATCAGCAGTATCGACGCCAGTACCTGCATGGCCCCGAGGACGATGGCGGACGAGTGCTTGTCGATCGGTGAGTTCAGCTCGCCGAAGAGCAGCACCGCGAAGCTGATGATCGCGACGCTGCCGTTGAAGCAGGCGATCAGAAAGGCGAAGGTGATCACGGCGAACGGCATGCACGTCTGCCGACGGAGGTACTTCTTCAGGAGGAGCTTCAGACTGGTCTTCTGGCTCGGGCGCTTGGACTTCGAGACGCTCGCCAGGATGGACTCGTACTCCTGCTGAACCTGATCGGGCTTCGTCCAGCCGCGCAGCCAGCAGAGAGACTTCTGAGCGGCGCCCAGTCGGCCTCTGCCTGAAATTGTTTGATGTTGATCAGAGTAATATTGACCTTTAACGAGTAGGGGATGTAAAAGAGTTAAATGATAATCTAAAATAGTGAAGACTTCTAATTTTTTGACGAATCGCTGCTCCCTAAGAAATTTGTAAAGGGAATCATACACACAATAAGAAAAATTACTGTACTTTATATTAAAAGGAGGATGCCCACGCCTCATATGAAAATGTCCCCACTGTCAAAAACTGCGGTAATGCTAAGAAACGTACAAAACATTTTCTGTCTTGTAGAGCACTTAAAGATCTGTAATTTTAGCAAAAAATTTATATGGAAAAATGCAGGGAAAAAGAATTATGACTTTAAATTTTCAAAAATAACATGGAGAATATATCTATATATAAGCTTTTCAATAGTCTGGGGGCAGCTTGCCATTAGTCAATGAGGATTCTGCTTTACTATACGCTTAGTAATTTTTGCTAAAATTTTAATAAAAATTGCTAAAAATATAACAAAAATTAATATAAAGTATAGTAATTTTCACCTTAACTCAAAGTTTGTCCTCGAGTTACTGAAAAGTATAGTAATTTTTCGTAAAACGTTTCTCTCCTTGTACAGTCTCAACTCTCAAAATTCGTACGACTTGAAATTAATCCGAAAAAAGTCGTTCATTCCACCTGTACCATCTAAAAACAGAAACGTATCTGCAGCTCTCTCACCTGCAAGCCAGTGCGGCGTCTCCGGCACCTGGCTAAGCACGAGCAGCGCTATGACGGGCACGGCGGCGTTCACCATCGCCAAAGTCCTCCACTGCAGTCGGCTGCCGACCAGAATCTGCATAAAGATGCCGAGGGCAATGGTAAAGGAGACGCTGGCCGACACCGACCCCCTTAGCCTCGGCTCGCAGGTCTCGGTGACGTAGATGATGAGCGGCGCCTCGACGAGGCCGCCCGTCAGGCCCAGCAGGGCGAACGCTATCAGGATCGCCTGGGCCCCGCTGCCCACGCGGTTCAGCAGCGTCCAAGCGACGAAGTAGGGCACAGTCGCCGCCGCCAGGGAGTTCCGACGGCCCAGCCGCTGGGAGACGAAGCCGCTCGCCACCGCGCCGATCGGGATCGCGAAGTAGTTCATGCTGCCTGGAAAGGGGGAGAGGTTTTTAGTTATGGTTTTTGACGGATGCTGCGGAGGGGGCTAAGGGAGTTTCGTTGGCTTAGTTTTAATTAAGGTTTAAAAGTAATATAGTAGTTTGCGATTGGGTTCAGTACAAAATCAAGTATATGTATATAAGTTTACTGAATAATATTGAAGTTTCGCGAAATTATTACACTGAGAAAAATAAGGGGAGAAAAATTACTATTTTTGATGGCAATTGAGGAACAGACTCGAATTATGGCAAATTTTACAAAAAATTAATAGTTTGAATAGAAAAATTATTGACTGTTTTAAGAATTACTATTTTACATTGTAAAAATTTTGATGAAGTAAATGTTTCCATCGATCATAAGAAATTTTACTATCTAAAATAGTAAAAATTTCTAAACATTTAGTATTTTCTGTACAAGTCAGAGGGTCTTTACTTTGTATTGCTTTCAAGTTAATAAAAAATCGAAAACCTCGGTGTCATTGTTATATTTTTGTATTATGCATATTAATTATACGTTTTTTTCGCATTATCGTATTCATTTGTATTTTTTTTTTTTTCGTAGCCGATTCCATTTATACAAGTTCGAAAATTTTCTTCTCAAGAATCATAACGTCCGATTGCCAAGCTGAAGGTCCCGAGATCGAGTCCAACCCAACCGTCGTCCAAAAAAAATTGTTATTTCTAAACCTTAAATTGTTTTCACATTAAATAAATAATTCTGCAACAATAATTACTATTTAAGATAGCAAAACTTGTAATTTAAACTCATTTATAATAATTATTACTGTTTAAGATAGCAAAACTTACAACAAGGAAACTCTGACCCTCGATTGCCATAAAAATAGTAATTTTTCCAAATTTATTAGTAAATTTTACCCTAATATTTTTTTCAGTGTTCAGATATTATTCACGCCACATTAAAACTTAGGTACTGAAAATGGTACGCTGAAGTTATACCGGTTATAAAAATCTATATTTGAATATTTCTAATTTTGACGCGCATTTTCTCGTCCTTATATTTTAATTATTTTATTTAAAAGTATAATTCAAGATTTACATAGTAAAAAATAAAAGTTTTTATTCTCCCTATTGAAACTACCTTATAAAATCTGATAAAAAGGTGCAGAAATCTGATAAACTTACTTGATTTTTGCATCAGAATCTATAAGATTTTATTGGTTTTTATCCGATCGTTTCAACGGGGCTTTTTTTTCTAAATTTTTAGGCTTTTTTGAAGACTTTTTTTAAAATTTTGAGTCCCCTTTAATTCGTCTGCTTATTTCATCATCTTTTCATCAATTATTATTGCAGAAGCTATAAGAACTCTTAGAATTTGTTACATAAAACTCCTACGTTAATATTTAAATGACTCTTCGAATTAAACATTAAATCTTGCGTAAAAAACTGCTTGAAACCCATAATTCATTCAAGTGCAACCTCCCGTGAAAAGCAGAGTCGGTATAGCGAAAAATAATTCCACTGACAATTAATATTGAACGCATATCTTCAAACTACGTATCACAATAATTATTCAATAAATTCCGCAAATGGCATTGTAGTTTATACAAATTATACACTTCAATGAAGTAGTTGCGCTACTTTTTTTCAATTGTATATAATGAATGCAATCTTAAACCTGCTTGCGCGCATCTAATACCAATAAATGAATTCGATCTTAAGTCTGCCGACGTGCATAAAATATCGCGCTCGTACTTATCCATGTCAGTTCCTCCAAAGTGACCTGTATTTCCGAGTCCTTCTTGTACAGCTCCGGGATGAGTATCGTCGAGAATCCGATGCTGATGCCGTAAACGAGGGTCAAAAGGCTGGTGGCCGCGATCGCGCAGTACTGGGAGGCCGATCTGCGAAAATCCGAGACCGGCCGGGAGGACTGCTGGACCTTGCTCGGCGGCCTGCGGCGGGCAGAGATTTAAAGTGCGACTTTATTTACGCAACGGCTTCGTGCACACGCGGTGGACAGGCAGAAACGCACTTACCTGCCGGCAAAAATAAATGGCTGACCTCGCGGTCGTGGCGGGAATTATGCCGTCGAAAGAACGTTTTTTCTTATATAATTATTTATGGTAAGGTGTTTTATAACGTGTCTTTTGAATGAAATCAGTCGAATCGTCATTTCTTTTTATACGAGCCGAGTGCTCTCGTTATGCACTGAAATGCGTACGATAAAGTGTAATTGCGGAAAAGCCGAGGAGGATGTGGAAAAAGTGATCTCGATTTTTTAAGTGCGCGTCGACGTGCCGTTGGTTTTCATGGTGTGTTTTGTTATGTAATTAGTTTGTGCGATAATTGTGTTTGTGATCTGTTGAAAAATTGAACTTTGTTATTTTAACGATGAAGAATTTTTTTAATTTACAAAAGCATAATAATTATAATTCGAAAAATAAATATAATATTAAATCATTATGAAGCTTTTCTTGAATGCAAAAGAGAAAAACTGCGAAGTTTTAGGATAAAAATAGAATGATGTATATAGTTCGTACACTTAAACATTGTGCACAATTTAGCATTTAGAATTTATATATAAATATATCGATTTAGTGCACAATTAAAATGTGTACAATTCTTGTTTGCTTAAACAAACCAATGCCAATCGACAGCTTTTACAAATTACCTTTTCGAAAATAATATTGTTTTATGACAAAAAATTAACAGTACTTTTTTATCATGAAATAATCACACGAAAATGCGATCTTTTTTATCTATAAATGCATATATCTACTGTTTCTTATGATATATCAGCAGCGATTTAAGTCCGATTAGATTGATAAAAATAGTATGAGATCCAGCTACTGTATTATAACACGTATTTTTATACAAATATATATTGTCTTTGAAAACTTGGATTAACAATTTTCTATTTTCTTCTTAAAATTAACATAAATGTTTTATCACAACATAAATATTCATTTCAAGTTCTGCAGATTTAAATACTCACTGCGGTCGTTGTTTTGGATCCGATCCTTAAAAAAAGCAAAAACAGATACTTTATAGGTACTCGTAAAATTGAATTTTCAGTGATAAATTTCAAAGTTTACGTACTCGAGACGTTTGATAAAGGCTCCTCAACTTCCGACTTACAGTTCGATCTTTCCATTATAACGAATAAAAAACAACTGAACACAAGCGGTATCTTATTAAAACTGGACGAGACGCGTTGACACGGGAAAACCTATACTAATCAGTTTGACCGATTATAAGATAAAATGCTTATTAAATATGATAATATGCAGTGGACGAGTAGCAAATCCAGCATCGCGAGGTAATTTTGCTTTACGTAATGATATTGTACACATATTAGTGATCTAATTTTTTTTAACTTTGTAAGTCAATACTGTTAGAAAAACTTTGAAATTCGGAATCTTTAATTCTACAAGCTTTATTAGGTGCTTATTTTTTGCATTCGTTTTTTTTAAAAAAGCATTTTTTTATTACTTTTTAGAAGATGCAGAATGTGATTTTAATAATTTAAATGACAAAAATGAGTTTTTTGTAAGTACAGTTATAATAAAAAATTGGTAGATAAAATTACACATGTATTTATTGGGTTTTATTCCACAAGATAATATACATTCTTTATTATCTTTAATTTATCTACAGGTCCTCTTCCTTTTAAAGTATTTCTGTATCAGTATAAGTGTAAATGAATAAGTTTATATACACACCAAATATAAGTCAGAAAAGAAAATTGTCTTATCTTCATGATCATTCAGTTATTTTCAAAATAAAAAAAAAACAATAAAAAAATAAGTTACATGTAAAATTGTAATTTAATTAATCATGTAGGTACAAATTTTATAAATACACTTAAACTTTTATTAACTTACATCTACGAGAAGAAGTACATCATTAGTGATTCTGTAGTATTTTTGAACAAAACGAAATTAAGTTATCAAATTTTTAATACATATATATTCCATAACATTGTTATTCCATAACATCGTTCACCAATTTAAAACTTCATCTTATATTCTGCCTGTTTTCATTTCTTCTCCAATTTTCGCATTAATGTATAAAAAAGAATTGCAAAACAAAATATCCTTCTAATGACCATACCTAAAATTAGTAAAAAAAAATTAGAAACATTTAACATAAAGCTATATTTTAAATAATTTTTTGGTTTACGAAAACTTACTTCTGGAATTCCCATTCACGGTTGTCCAATGGACAAACTTGTCTTGTCTTTAACCAACGAGAAATACAGTGGAAATGGAATGCATGCTGAAATTATAATTACATTTTTAACTAATATTCATATTTGAACTACAATTATATAAGCACAATTTTATTTTATTTTATAGTGAATCTTACGTTGCAAACTCCCCAAGCAACTGTGCACTCTTCACTAGTAGCGGAAGCTTGATTTGCTTGGCACTCAATGCAGAGATCCATGATGTGATTACGGCAAATAGCACAGTTATCCACAACAATGTCTAAATAACATAAAATTTATAGGTTAGGTCAAGGTTATCTGAAAGAAATTACTAATTATTTTCTTAAACTCACCCCAGGCCCAAAGTGCCACAGCATTCCACTGAAAAGGTCAAAACAAATTACTATCTAAGGTAATTGTTAGAAATTTAAACGGTAGCTGCCTCAAGAGCGTGACAAAGCAAAAACATAGTTACAGACAACGGAATTGTAAACAATAAAATCATCCTTTACTTTCGCTTCCCACTTACCTTTTTAACTTCAAAACGTTTCTTTTCTCCTTTAATGCCGCTGGACGTTGGCATGTCAATCTCCTCTTCCTCTACGTCCATTGCTGACGCCATTTCGCTGTTAATTTTGATATTAAATCTCAATCAAAAAAACCTGAGTTGAAAACTACTTGCACCGGTGCTGAACAGCGAATTTAGCAATAAATCGCTATCGTCTGAAGCGAGTTGCGATTAGTACTGTTACGATTACGACCCGGCTGGTCGATGAGTAGAGAGCGAGTCTAGATGGGCGGCTCGCCGATGTTTTAGAGCTCCGATCTTGTTCTGTAGTCCGGTGGTGGTCCGTTGGCCGATGAAGCGCAAAAGCGCTTGAACTCCAAAATTAAATTTTGACTTGACGTTATTGATGTCTGAGTTAATAAATTGACAAAGAGAGAAAGAGAGTTCTTGAACTGAGGCTGGCTTGAAACTTCTGAAGCTCCGGGCCGTGCGCGCTCCCTTATATAGGCCGAGGGTTGCCATGGTGATGCGCCTAACCTAACCCGACTTTTGGTTTTTGTCAGGCCCTGTTGCTGGGCGGGGGTGGCGCCCTCCGAGCGTCGCACATTGGGACGGGAGGACCTCATAAGCGCGCATAAAAAAGAAAAAAAAGAGAGAAAAAATGAATCTTTCAATCATGTAAATCTGTTAGTAACCCTAAAAATGATGAAACTATTAGTTTTTTTTTTAAAGTAATTATTCTATATATCAGCAAGAGTTAGTTTAAAGTTTTTCTTATTTTTTTTTTAACATTAATTATTCAAAACAGAGCGGTCCTGGGTCAGGCGGTTAAGGCTTCGGTTTGTTTACCTCACGGTATTTGCCGGACTTAGCTTTCCAAGACAAGGCTGCTCGAGGGCGTGGGTTCGAATCCGCCCGCTAGTCCGAAATTTTCGGAAACATTGCAAAAAATGTTAACCGGATTTTTCGGTGGCGGGAATCGAACTCAATGACCGAAACAATCCCCTCCCCCCTACAGAAATCACGTGTACCAAAAATCTAGTAAATCCACTGATTATAGTTAATGCTGTCGCTAATACTCGAAAGGGGGATGCGACATTAAATAACTAAAAAAGAAAAAAAAAAAATTATTCAAAATATAAATGCTAATTATTGGGTGAAAAAAAATACCTCAAGCTATTTTTTTCTTTTCCATCATAATCTAAATATAATAACGAAAATTGTTATTTATAAATAGATTTACGTGATTGAAAGATTCATTTTTTTTTATTTATATGCGCGCTTATGAGGTTTAGAGCGCACAGTCTATTCTATAAGTCTATGGTTCATGACAGTACCAGCTGAGCTGACATATCGACGAATAGGACTTGTTCGATATAACTGCGCGGGAAAATTTTAAACAAAAAACAAATTTAAAAACTAATCCAGCATGTGATGCGTGACGCATCATGCGCCCCTTCGAAATCGTTGTTCATTTTTTTTCGTAATAAATAAATAAACAAATATAGAAAAATCTAACCAATTTCGATAAACGCGATTTATTAAAAAATAAGAGAATCAAATTTAAAGATAAATTCAATTTGAGAACTTTGTGTAAAGCAATAACTTTCCTCTTTCTATAAAATACAAAGAAAATCTTTACGTTTATAATTCTACGCCTTATTTTATAATTATTATTAATTCAGATATCCGAGTAAAAAACGAGTGAAAGGAGGCGATCAGATGGCGCTCGCAGTTCAATCGAAAAATAGAACGCGACGTTCGTTTTCGCGGCTTGGTTTGTCTACACATGGCTAGCGCGGAGTTCAGAACCTCGGAGCGGCTCGCTCGCACGTGTTTATAAAACCAGGTAATTTTAACTAATCATTCACTGAAGTAACTGTAGTCTAACTTTGACCTCCTAGGGCGAGCCAATTTCTCGAGTCCGTCGATTGCGCTCTTCCGCGCTCTTTCGTCTTCTCAAAGTTTGTCTGTTTACCGTTTGCGCGCTTTGCATGAATTAACTGTTTGGATTTTTGGTGCTTGAATTGATTTTCAGTCCTGTGAGAATATATTTTTGAATGGTTCGCTGAAATTTTGAATTGACATCTTTTAAATAGTTGAATGAGACTTCACAGGAGAGGTTTGAAATTGTTTATAACGATAGAACATATGCCAGATAAGGAGACAATTATTTAATTGTTAGATTAGTTAGAGGTGATAAATAAAAACATATTATTGGCTCATATACACTTAAATTGGCTTCATTGCTGACAGGAAAATGTATTGCAAATATTGCAATGACGAGGAAGCTTGCATCATTTTTTCTTCATCGTAAATGATTGACAATTAAGATCCTCTTTCATAATTGTTATCAGTTGATCCAAGTTTTAAGTTGCTTCTATGTAGATATAGGATTTGCACTCGTACATAAGGGGTCATATTTCTTACAAGCTTACATTCTCAAAATCTAGGCTCATAAAGAATACTACTTTGTTGCAGCCTTTTAGAACTTCATTAACTAGTTCTTATCTTTATAGGTTTAACTTTGAAAAAGTATAGTTAATCAAAATTATACTAATTTTAATTATTAATCAAAATGGCAAAACAAACAGAAATGCAGACTATAAAGGAAGATGAAAAAGTAAGGATGAAAAAACAGCTGGGCCTGCTGGAAGGTGTTGCTATTATTTTAGGAATAATATTTGGTTCAGGTATGATTTATTATAATATTTTTGTATTAATTTCATTTTTTAAACCTTTTAATTAATTATATTTGTTTTCCAGGGATTTTCATTTCTCCTAAAGGTGTCATACAAGAAGTACAAAGTGTTGGCTTATCCATAATCATTTGGGTGTTATGTGGTTTATTGTCAATGATTGGTGCCTTATGTTATGCTGAACTTGGAACAAGTATACCCCGCAGTGGTGGGGACTATGCCTATATTCATGAATCATTTGGTAATTTGGCAGCTTTCCTATATCTCTGGGCAGCAAATTTAATTTTTGTGTAAGCAACAATTTAGAAAATTTTTTATTGCTTTATGAGTACTTTCAATTTTAATAACTGTTTTGTAATATGCATTCTAGGCCAACGACCAATGCAATTATGGCACTAACATTTTCACAATATGTACTGCAGCCATTTTTTCCTAATTGTAGCATTCCCGATGATGCTGTTAGATTGCTAGCTGCTGTAACTATTTGTTTCTTAACATACATAAATTGTTATGGAGTAAAAGAAACTACAAAAATGCAAAACATTTTTATGTTTGCAAAAGTTGGTGCTTTAGTGATAATTATATTGTCTGGGTTGGCCTGGTTATTTATGGGTATGTTTGCTTTTAAACATTTTGAAAAAATCTACAATCAAAACCAGGTAGTCTCATATAAAACTTCTTAATTTCCAGGTCATACTGAAAACTTTGATAACGCTTTTGAAAATACAAGTACTGAGCCAGGAAAGATTGCTGTTGCAGTTTATTCTGGAATATTTTCATACTCAGGGTGGAATTATTTAAATTTTATGACTGAAGAATTAAAAGATCCTTATGTGTAAGTAATAATCGCTATCAAAAGAGCGTGTTTTTTAATCTAAATTATTTATTAATTCAAACTTAATGTTTCAGTAATCTACCTCGTGCTATATACATTTCTCTGCCACTCGTCACGCTCATTTACGTCTTAGCGAACGTTGCCTATTTAGCGGTTTTAACGCCAGAAGCTATGATAGCTTCAGAAGCCATAGCAGTTGTAAGTTCGTTAAAAACATTTAAAAATGTGAAACAAATTATGATGAAATAAAATGAATAATTTTTTTCAGACTTTTGGTGATAAATTACTGGGCTATATGTCGTGGATCATTCCAGTTATGGTTGCTGTATCTGCTTTTGGAGGATTAAGTGTACACATTATGACATCTTCTAGGATGTGCTTTGTTGGAGCTAGAAACGGACATTTTCCTGTCATGCTCAGTCATATAAACATTAAGAGATACACTCCCACTCCAGCTTTAGTATTCTTGGTAACGTTTATTTTTCAATTAAAATAATTGCAATTTTTAATCCAATTACAAGTATAAATGACTTTTTTTATTATTTTAGTGCATCTTATCGCTCATTATGTTGTGCACCAGTGATATTTTCGTATTAATTACGTATTGCAGTATTGTAGAATCAACTTTCATTATGCTATCCGTTGCCGGAATTTTGTGGCTTAGATATAAGCAACCGGACATGGTTCGACCAATTAAAGTACGAATTAAATTATCAAAGCAAATTTGTATTCAGCTAACGTACTGATTATAAGTAATACTAAACACCTTTGTAACTTTTAGGTATCTCTTTGGGTTCCTATTTCTTTTGTTCTGATATGCGCTTTCTTGGTGCTAGTGCCATGTTATGAAAGGCCTTACGAAGTTGGAATGGGAGTTCTCATTACAATATCAGGTATTCCTGCATATCTATTGGGTGTAGCTTGGAAAAAAAAGCCTTTGAAATTCCAACGAATAATGGGTAAGCTATTTTAGTATCTAAATCTAAATAAAATAACAATATTTATAAATATTTATAAATATTATCTGGCTGAAGTCAAAATAAAAACTGAGATTATATGCAATGTTTTAGCCAAAATGACTCACACCGTTCAAAAATTGTTTATGTCAGCTACAGAGGAATATGAAGACGGATATTAGAACGATCTATTTGCAAGAGGCATAAATCTGCTTTCATTCTACAGACTGATTAGACAATAAGAGCATATGTTTAATCGGCAAAAAATCTCAATGAAATCTTCAACAGAAATATTTCAATGATATTAAATTAATTTTAATAGATTAGGCAATTTGATTTATTCAGGCTATGATAATGCACTATGAAATATTTCTACATCCGACTGTGAGGGACCTAAGTCAATATGAATTAATAAGTATTTAATAGTTGAAATCATCTAAAATATTTCGAAAGATATATTTGTATTGAACTTTTCTTAAGAAAATAGTTACTAAAATTGCTTTTTAATTAAATTCTCTTGATAATATTTATACCGGTTAGAATTCTATAAATTTTTTTACAATCAAAAATTTTAATATTTATTAATTTATATTGAATTAAATTATTAATATACTATTTATATCTTAATCATAGAATTATTAATTATTATTTATTTATTGATTAATGAAAGATCTGAAAACATACATCACTTTATTAAAAGACTTCAAACTTCGTTTTGTACAAATTATACTGTTAAATTATTGAGCAGCTTTAAAACCATTTGTAATTATGTAGCAATTACTTTGAAATAGAATTTTATGATTTAGTTATATTTAACATAAAAGTAATTTAACTTTTCTAAAAGAAGCTAAATGAATTTATATTTTATTTTGTTTTATCGTACCAGTTGTGAGTTTCATATTTATTTTTAGCACTGTTTAACCCAAAAATCGATTTCTAAAAATGAAAAGCCATCTATTTGCAGATATTTTTTGAAACTTTGAAACAACCCGGTATTTGTAATCGAGCGATTATGATTTATACAAATAATTTTGTTCACTTTTGTGTACAAAGGCTGTATTTTAAGTGATCCAAACAAAGTATAGGTTGTAAAAAAAATCTATACATCACGCATCACTAAAACTTGTAAAAATTATGTAAATGAATGAACAGTAATTCAAAAATATCAAGGTGTGCGGGAGCGCGCCGAAGGCAAGTACGTGTCTGAGAGCGACCGCACACCTTATACATTTTGTTATCAAAGTTTCAATTCTATACATAGAGTTAAAATTTTGGTAAAGCTGCATTGTTAAATCTTTAAATATTTTCAAAAATGTTAAATCTCAAATGCGTAAGATATTGAACGTAGTTTTAAAATTACTTTTCATTCAACGCTGTTTTATATGAAAGTAACTTTAGGCATTTACATACGATTTTAAAATTTCGCGTTATTCTAGAGATAACATCTTTATTGTGTGTGTTAAATTTTCAAATACTAAAAAAACTACCTATTACGAATTGTAAACAAATGTTTTAATTAATTATTTGCATATTGGAATTAAATGTTAAAAAATCTTTAATATATAATTTTGAAACTTTTTTCACTATCTTTCAATGTTTGGCTTGTAAATTTTAAAAATGATTATATCATTTATAAATTTACATAGTAATATATTGAGGGAAGCTTTTAACGTATGAAC
This sequence comes from Ormyrus pomaceus, assembly GCA_900474385.1. NCBI lineage: Eukaryota > Metazoa > Arthropoda > Insecta > Hymenoptera > Ormyridae > Ormyrus > Ormyrus pomaceus. The sequence continues at coordinate 13,662 of UCOM01002201.1, read as the reverse complement.
ATTTTTTGTTATTTAATATTAAGTCGTGTTTTTTTCGGTTGGGTCTTATTCGCATTAGTATTTCTCAATATTTACGCACATCTAGCTTTTTATTTAAAACTGCTGGACTGTGATAATCTATGCTACCTACTCTTAGTGTGTTAGAAAACTTTCTACAAGTGAATCTTATACAAAATATACTTGTAAATAAATGTTTGTAAATCAGTCTTATATTTCTTACTGCAACTCTGCTCTGATACAATGTTTTTTTATTCCATATAATTTCATTACAATATTTAATTATAATTATTAAAGAATAAGTCAACGAAAATGGAATACAAAACATCCGCTGTGATTAAAAGTCAGTGGACCTGAATGTTTGTACTAAAATTTATTTATTTATCGTTAAGAGAATAATTTATTTATAAAATATACACAACTATTACTGCCCTGATCTGAATCTTGTACATTACCCTTAAACCTGTTTGTAATTTAAAAATCAAAGTAATGCAAAATTTTTGTAATGAATAAACGGCTCGTGTTTACCGCCATGTCGTAACTTAAAAATATATGAATAAAACTGGTAATGGTCACACATCAAAAAATGTTTTATTTTTTTTACAATACATTAATTCCAATTTTACTCAGCGCCTATTTCAAAAAATAGTTGATGTAAATTTTTTCCATGTAGAACATGTGTGGTGGAATGTTGTACACATTTATATATTTCAACAATACTGTACAATAATTAACAATGAGATACAACGATTAAACTAATAAATATTTCATTTACATTTTGTTTTAATTTACAAGTATTGTAAATTATGAAGTTCCATAAGCACAGAAGCAGTTATTAGTGAATATCTTCAGGATTAAACATACCCTAAAAAAATTTATTTATGATTTATACATGGAAAAATTAGAAATAGAAAATTTTAAGTTTTTAGAAAAGCATGAAAAATTGTTTTAAATATGAATACATGAAAATTAATGAATGCTTTTAAGACAATGAATTAAAATCTTACCTTAGCACGTCGAAGAATGGAATCTTTGCTTGCGTCATATGGATGATCTTTACTTGGAATCTCTAATACTGATGGTATTGGTTGTGTGTGACTATCAATCACATGTCGAATCATCTCAGCGATCTAATACGAAAAACAATAAACAATTCGATTACAAACATAAAAATTAACAATTTTCATATTTATTTATTTTATTTATTAATATTAGATATAATTGTGTATATTAATCTTTAATAAATTTAAACATAAAAAATATAAATATTAATCTACATATAATGTAAAAAACTGTGAATATTAATTGTAAACTAAACTAAAAGATATAACTAATGCTTACATTTTGGTTAATGAGAATAATATCAATATCATCTCGTTTGATAAACCTTTTGAATGTTTCTTCAATATCACCAACGGCTGTGTCTGAAACATGAAAAACAATTAAGATTAAATACCATTCACCACTGTAAAGAGGATAAGGACGTACTAAATATCAAGTAGGTATATACAAAATAACAGAATCTTACTTTTATCTACGACCATAAAATTGGGATGACGGTGTTTGTTAATTTCTCCTACACCTCCAAGAAGGAATCCAACGCAAGTGTCCTGCAATCACAGAAACCCCATCAATACTTTAAAATTCTTACAAAATGCAGAAATCTTCTAACGTCGTTATGACAAAACCCAATGAAAATTGCTCACCTCATCGCCAATGACGGCCAGAAGTTTTCCCTTTCCTGCTGAATGGAGCGACATTTTATTATTATTGGATTTGTCTAACAAAAATTTGTCAGAGAAATAACAGGAACAGATCTTGTGATCTCCCAACCAGGAATCAGCTGACCTGAATCGTCACACCTAATCGAAAGGCTGGTTTCCATGAACTTTAAAGGCCCCACTGCATGAAAAAAGGTTAGATTTTCCCCACCCGCGCACTCATACACGTCTGTGATGACAGTGCTTTATTTATATACAGTGTAATGAAAGTGACTGATTCAGAAGTTTTAGTTGCATAAGTGTTTAGAGATTGTTATTGAGTGATTGTTTTTGTTGCAAGGCTTTTCTGAAAGTTCTCTTTATTAAAGGTAAATTGCCACAAATTTGTTTTACTTTTTATTATTCGGAATTTTAAAAGACTCAATTGTAAATATGTGTCAATAGACTATTCATACAACAATTACTGCATTATACTTGTCGAAATAAAAGTAAATGACATTTTTATTTTGTTTATGAACAATTATAAAAATTGATTATGCAAATAGGTATTGATAAAAACAAAACAAATGCTTAATAAAAATGGATAAAATTTTAATAAACACTATTTTATTTAATGTCTTTTTTTACATTTCTTTTCTTCAAATAAGGTTTACTGTATGAATGTCCTGTAAATTATAGGTTGAAAATGGCAGACTATTTTGATGAAATGGGATGGACACCACTGGGTGACTCGGAAGCTCCTGATCATCCAATTCACATGGCTCGATTTCTCAGAGATTCAGGATTGTGGGTACTTTTTGGAGAAAATGAAAAACTGCCCCCTCCAGCTTCCAAAGAAGCTGTCGCAAAATTGAAAGAAATTGAACATACTGGGGAATCGGGTAATAAGCTTTTCATTATATTTATTCAATAGTATTATTATTAAATATTTATTCAAGTGTATTTAAAACACTAATATTTAATTTTCTATTTTCAGGAAATCAGTCATGTCCGGTTTGTTTAAAAGAATTTGAAAAGGGTAGTATTTCCAAATCAATGCCTTGCAAACATACATTTCATAAAGAATGTATAAACCCCTGGCTAGAAAGGGTAAGCTAAATAATATTATTCAAAAAAATAATTTCTTTGTTAAAACAAAATGTATATGATAAGTATCTTTGTCTTTTTATAGACGAATTCCTGTCCACTGTGTAGATATGAGTTACCTACAGACGATGAAGATTATGAAAACTACAAGAAGGAAAAGAAGCGAGCTGTAGAAAGAGAAAAAGATTTAGAAACATTACACAATTCAATGTTTTCTTAATACAAGTTAAATATTTAATTACATTCCTTAGTTTATGTTTCATATATTATAGTTTCAACGTTTATTTTGTAAAAGGACCAATTTTAAAAAGTATTTATATTTGTATATTGATATATTATCAAACTGTTTTAAAGGGTGAAGATTCTGAAACTTTTATAAGTTGAACGTTGTTTGTTTATCACATATTTTGTTTGAATAAACAAATTATACTTTTCATTAATAAAGTGTGTGTTATATTTTTATTCTTCAATAATGATTTTAAATGTTATTGCAATGAAGATCTCTGTCTGTTAACTGAAACAAAGAAATATTAATTAGCTTTAGAAATATATTGTATAAGTTTATTTGAATATTTTTAATAAAATGTATTTAAAGAAAATTTGGAATTGGCATTTCAGTTTAAAGACTTCTTTTCTCAAAATATGTTTGAATAATGAAAACGATCAAGATGCAAGCAAAATATATTTGCTAAAAAAGACGTAATATTTAAAGAATAAAAACCTCTAGATAATGCAAATTGTTTAAAATTCATAACACAAACTTCTTTGCTTTTAATATTTGAAAAGCATTTAGAATGCAAGAAGTCTCAGCAAAAAGTTAAATATTTACTTAAAATTTCAAAGAACCTTCTAACAAACGACAGAAGAAAAAAAAAATTTGTAATTCTAGTGAAATAAGAATTATAAAGTTCATATGATAAGTATTTCTAAATTACGTTCTATTTACTCTATCTCTATATATTACATATAATGACAATCGTCAAAATTTTGCATTACTTGCAGTTAAAAGTTAACGGGTAATAAAAATTTTAAAGTTAAGACAATTTCCAACTCCTACAACATCTTTATAATTCTACAAACTACGTATTAATTATGGCATATTAAAAAACTCAAAAATTATACGAAAAGCCGAACTTCCCGCATCCCCGAAACAGATCTTCTCGGGGCACCAGCTCCGCTCCTCCCTCCCCAAAAGCCGGAGGCCCCCCGCCGATCCCGCGTATAAAACGATCGATCGCCGATCGGCGGGGCTCAGTAGTGGTTTAGCGCTTGCGAAAATAATGCAGCGTATTAATAGAAGCCTGGGCGGCGAGCGCGCATCGATCCGCGATGTCTAGGACGCCGTGTCTGCCGCTGCTGCTGCTGGCGAGCCTCGTCCTTGGGGCGGCGCTCGAGCACCGCGCCTTCGCCGAGAGTAAGTGCTGCCAAGAGAGAGAGAGAGAGAGAGAGAGAGAGAGAGAGAGAGCCGAGTTCCAAGTTCGTCGCGAGCGAACAACTTAATCGTTCTCGCTTTTTTTCTTTTTTGATTGCAAAGATTTTTGGGTTTCTTGGGCAAAAATTGTACTGCTTGGGTTGAATCGCAATTGCTTTGAATTTTGATGCTTTGTTTTGGGTGAAAAGTGCTTTTATGCCGCGGGAAAGAACGTGTCTTTTTATTAATGGTTTTTAAGATTCTAAATTAAATGATTGTTATTATTTTTTTCTTGTTTATTTTCGTAGGCAAATAACTGTTTATTTGGCTAGTTTTATTTTTACACCTTGCTTAAAGTTTTGAAATTGTTTGACGTACAACTCTTATTTTTTTTATTGAAGGTTTAGCCACCTAATTTCTTAGCTAAAGTTTCGCCCATACATAGACGAATTGGTCTCCTCGAAGCAGGGGCAAGAACTGACTAAACTTAGACAAATTATTTAAAATTAGATACTAGAACTATTCTGAGAACCTTCGATGAGAATTTACATTATTTTATTCGGTCGTCAAAAATGTTCGCCTTCGGATTAATTTATATCTTGTTAACTTGAGAACTTTCTAAATAGGCTTTTTTACAAGACATAAAAATTAGCATTTTCATGGGAAAAGTGAGTCATTTTTGATTTTAAAAGGAATTCAATTTCCGCAAATAGATTTTAATTTTAAAGTCAAATTAGCGATCATTCTTATTTAATTCATGCTAGTTTATTTTAAAGAATTCCTACTTTAATTTATTGAACTTTTTTTTATAGAACGAATGTAAGTAGCTTTAAATATAGATAAAGAAATTCTGAAACAACGATTGCAAAAAATTTTCGAAACACATAATCAATTCATTTTCTAAAACTTACACCCTATCGGTAGCACATAAACAAAGTTTCGCCTCGGCAAAGAACGAATAAGTTTTAAATCATCGCTGATAGGCGAAAAGGTCGAGCGCAATTAATAACAACGATCTCCTCGCTGTCCCGTATACCTCCAAGTGCAACGATCGTAAATTAACGAGCCGCGAAAGAAGCAGCATTGAACAGAGAGCCGACGTGCGTTATATTATTTCAGATGCGAACCCGAACCCATGCGAGAATTTCTACGCGCACGTCTGCGAGAGTCAATACAAAAACCCAGACGGCTCAATATCAAATTTCAAATCTCTCGTGGCAGAGGCGCAAGACAATGTCGTTGCGAAATTGAAAGGCAAGTATTCGGTCGCTCTAGAAATTGCGGCGTGCCGTTTGGCTTTTCCGATAAATTATTGTCGTTTTTTTTTTCTTGTTCTCCGGCTCTCTTGGCACCAGCTATCTTGGAGGAGGACGATATGCAGAGCGTTCAGCCGGTGAAGACGGCGAGAACTTTCTACGCCTCTTGTATGGATACGGGTAATTAAAGTCAAATATTTGCCGAAAAACGGCCCCTCTGTACATCTTGGATGTATCTTGGGCGAGACTTGTTTCGTTAATCGAGAATTTTGGGGAATTATTCAAAGCTGCGTGCGGGTGATTAACGTTTTCAACGTTGATTAATATAATTTGTATTAAATATTTTTATTTCTAAATTAATAATTAATATATTATATATCTTTTGTAAGAAATCTTTTGATTAGGAGAGAAAATTCACGCGTAGATAGTTTGTAGTTTCGAACCTTTGCTCAATAATTGGTACAACGTCTCCTTCGCCGTTTAATTTTGTAGACAATTAATATATATCTTCCTTTTACGAAATCCTCCCTTGCAAGAGACAATTGACGCGCAGGGAATTAAGCCTATCCAATCGGTCTTGAAGGAAGTCGGCGGATGGCCCTTGACCAGAAAGAATTCGGACGACGAGAACCTGGTGAACTGGCAGAGTCTTCACGCATTTTACGGGAAGATCAATGTGTTTCCGCTTTACGAGATATCCGTTAACAACGACGTTCTGAGGCGAATTCACACGATTTCGGTGAGATTTATATTTAGAATTTCTAGTTTAATTAACGAATCTGTCTCTGAATTAGATTATTCGGTGTATAAAATGATAATTTTGTGAGTTTTAACAATTGTCGAAATTGTATTCAATATCCGTTACAAATGGTGTAATGCATTTCTTAAAAATAATTGTACATGTGTTCGATTTGTTTTATGTAATTATATCGATAATTATATATACTGCTGGTAGGAATGCGTGTACATGAATTCTGGCAAGTATTCAGACGGTGTAGAAAAAAGGTCCCTAATGCGACACTGACACTATATATTCTTTAGATTAAACACACAACATCATTGTTAATCGAAGTTTCAAATGAGCCAGATCGCATTTTTGTCTGACAGCAAATATAAATGCCTAAATATATACGTACATATTTATTTAATTTTTTATACTTGTTATAATTTGCTTTTACTAATAGAGAGGCTACTTTTGAATCAAACAAATTAAACGACGAAAGTATTTTACATTTGAAATCCTTCTGATGAAATTAAATTTGTATACTAAAAAGGATTTGACAAATGTAATTAAGTACTGCACTTTAAAAGTAAAAATTCCAGTTGGAATCAATATTTTTCAATGCACAGTCTCGTCTGATTTTAAATAACTTATATAATAAAATTGACCTTAGCGATCGAAAAGAACTGCATTTCACTAATTTTTTTCCAAAGTCAACGCGAAACCAAAAAAACCTCAATCGAGCCCTTATTCCAGTTGCGGCAGCCAAAGCCGGTAGTCCGCGAGCCGTTCCTGCACAAGCAGACGATCTTTTCCAAGTACGTCGAGTACATCAAGACCCTGGGCATGAGAGTCGCAAACGCGAGCGGATCCTCGGCGTCCGAGGAGGAGATCACCGAGGGGGCCAAGCAGGTAGCCTCCTTCGAGGCCGAAATATCCAAGGTATACGCGTCGGTTATGTATATTTGAGAGGTCGTTTGCGCGAAATTTTCTTTTACGGAGCTATTATATGCTTCGATTAATTTTTCCAGATACTGGAGGAGGGCGAGCGGCTCAACTTTTATCGGCCGATTGTGCTGAAGAAGTTTCAGAATATTACCGATCAGGTGGCCAGCGATAGAAATCAGTCGGTGAGAAGAATTTTGACTTATTAGAAAGATCCTTTATGATAATGATGAATTTTAGACTAGTTTTTTCTAATGTAACTATATAAGAATATTTGTTGCTGTAGCATTCGTTTAACGTAATTTAATAAATGTTTAAAATTTATTATCTCCAATAGCATAATATACATATAATAGAGTTTTTTTTCTAAATTCTGACTACAGATTAGTAATATTTTTTTAAACAGCTTATTTTGTATATCAACTGGGATCAATCACTTTTACAGCTGATCAGAAACGACGATTTTCGCGAAAATTTATTTTAGGCGAATATGTTTTCTTTCAGCTGAATTGGGTTGAAATTATAAACGATCTATATTCGACGACTACTAAATTGGTCACCGACGAAGACGTGGTCGACGTGTCCACTTTCAATTACTTCGCGAAGCTTTTTCAACTGCTGTTCAACACGCCTGCGAGAGTCGTAGGTACGAAATACTTGATTATTCCCCGAAAAAGCATATCGAACTAATCGCAATTTTTTGGTCTCTCAGCCAATTACATTCACTGGAGATTCGTGCATCAATTCCTCCCTCACACCAGCAAGGAACTGAGCAACTTGTACTTCGACATGCGGGAATACATGCACGAGCCGATAAAAAATCTGTCAAGGTGTGTCTATAAAAAGAATGTCCGGACCCGAAAAATTCACCGAATGAATGCCAAAGCTTATCGTATAAAAAGGTGATTGTTGTTCCAGATGGAGATTCTGCGGATTTGATCCTGCGCTCGACAATGTGCTCTCCTACACCTTCGCGAAGAAGCACATATCAGCGAAAACTGAAAAAGTTGTAAGTAATAACGAGTGGAACGTGTACGAAACAGCAGCACTTAACAATTGTTTTTACTAGGCATATCGGGTTTTGAACGACATAAAACAAGTAGCAATGAGGGCTCTGAAAAGGTCGTCGATGTTGACTCAGGACGAAAAAAGACAGGCTGAATACAAAATTTTGAGCATGAATTTCGTATTGGGAGTTCCAGAATCTTTGAAGAACCTCTCGGTACTAAACAGCTACTATAAAAAGGTGAATAAACATGGTTCAGGATCTATTTTTTGTTTGGATTATAATATTAATGTTCGATTGCACGTTTTTAGCTGACGACGAATACAAATTATTTCAGTAATATACTAAATTTGCGGAGGTTCTATAAAAATAAGGAATTGGAGACTGTAGGAAAAAAAGATTTTCAATCTACGTAAGTTTTTTCACTTTCTAACAGAACACTTTGGGCAATATATTTATTTTATGAAACTATAATCTGAATTTCAGGGAAAACAATAATTTTATGAAAATTACTACTCTAAGTAGCATTGGTTCTGCGTACGAATTCTTCGAAAACAGCGTTCGTAAGAATAAAATCTTGGTATTTGATTAATTTTCTCCATTTTAATGGAATGCTAACTAATTTTTAATTTTTAGTGATCAAGATTGAAAATCTAATGCCACCATTGTTCGAGCCTGATTTTCCAGAGTGAGTGACACGGATGCTTATTAATTTTGCGATTCACATTATTCTAAACCACTAACTTATAATCTTTTTTTTTTAATCTGAAGATTCAAGAAATATGGAATGCTGGGTTTTATTATTGCTTACGAAATTATGCATGCCTTTAATGATGCAGGTAATTTAATAAATTGATTAAATAAATTGATATCAAATCATTGAAAATAATTTTTGGTTTTATGCTAGATTCGATTGGAAGTTCCAAACCTCGAAGGCACCTTTATTCTGAAGAGACCAAGCTGAGATTTTGGGAGAAGATGGAATGCTTTATTAATCAGTTTGACAATTATTACATTCCCGATCCATTTGATTCGGATAAACACGTTTACGTAGGTATTTTTTAAATAATCTCGGAAACAAGTTTCTTATCATCATCTCTTAAAACTTACTTCCTGAACGTTTCATTAAAAAAAAAAAGTCTCAAAATTTGCATGAAACTCGCAAGAATACAATAACAGCTCGCTGCAGGTCTACCTTTCGAAACCATATTGCCTACCTTCAATTATGCATGAGCCTGGTCCGGTTTTGATTTTCTAAAGCAAAAACAAGCCGTACGCAGGAAAAATTGCTAATGCCCTCGTCCGAATTTAAAGGTCGACGGCGAGCGGTCGGCTATGGAGAACATGGCGGACTCCGCGGCGATCCAGATAGCCTTCCACGCGTTCCGCGAACGGCTGCGGAAGCAGGGCTTCTCGGTGATCGAGGACGACGAGAACTTTTTCGCCTCGTACGCGAGCGTAAGTATATTATCTCCTATTCTCGGCTCTTTTGTCTCCTTTGCCCAGCCTATTTCGAGTACGCGGCGCGATTAAGGCGAAGGTTTTCGTTTAAATTTGTAACCGAAGCCGCCGCGGTTCTGCCAAATTAGAGCCTCTCTCTCTCTCTCTCTCTCTCGGGGCGCGCTCTCGATTCGCAGATTTACGGAGATCGATGCGGAGCTGTCCGCGCGGCTCGAGGAGGAATATTGTTATGAAAATATTTCGTTCTCTCTCTCTCTCTGTTACAGCTGCTCTGCAGGCCGGAATTGGAGGAGTTTTACTTGAGCCGGTTCAACTTGGCGCTGCGAACTTTGCCACGATTCCGCGTCATTGGATCTCTATCGAATACTAATGAATTCGCCAAAGCGTTCTCCTGCCCGAGGGGAGCCCGAATGAATCCCGAGGCGAAGTGTAACTTTTGGAATTAAACGCACCGACCGCGGATTAATCGGGCGCGCCGTCTATTCTTTCTTTCGTTTTTTTTTGCGCGATTTTTGCATAATCGCTCGGAAATTTCGAGGCTCTTCATTGGACGCGAGACACACCGGCGGTCTGTAATCTGATAAGATATTGTAACGGCGAAATTTCTATAAATAGGAGGCGGGTATTTTTAGAAAAATCGGCGGGGCCAATGCGTGCGGCTTCAATTAAAAGTTCATAATTAATGCCTCCTCATTGTGCACGAACGGACGGAATTAGAACTGTGACGCGCGCAACAAAGTTTCGAGCTTAGGCGCACTCGAGTGGTAACCGTCTTACAGTTTAGTTTCTAGCGCCGAATCTAACGGAGTCGTTTTTCAAATTTGGTGCAGATAGCGCCAGCTTCTCGAGTCGCTTTGAATTCTGCTTTTCGTTTCGGCGCACTCAATTTCTATATGTTATTGATTAATTTTCATTGTTTTTTTTTTTTAATAGTTCGTTCGGGTTAGATCCTTTTTTATTGTTCTAGTATGAGAATCGAGGTCTACTTTATCTTCTTAATAAATATGTACAATTAGATAATTTAATTATTTTTTTATAGAATACAATTAAATTTATAAATAAAAAAAAAGGAATACAACTAATTGTATTATAATGATTTATTATATACGTAAATAAAAATAATTATCCTCATTTTATATTAGATTAAAAATATATTGGTTTACTCTTTGTATTTCGATGTTAAAAACTTTCTTCCTATTTCTTGTTTTTACTATAATCCCTTAGTAGAAAATTAACCAGTTGGACTGGTTAAAGTGTATTTTAAATGGAGCACTTTTTAGCTAAAATTGATGTCTTAATTAAATAAAAACAATTGGAAATTCATTTTAAAATATATTTAATTATTTGATAATGACAAAAAATAATAGCAATTTGTCGTTTTCAACTACAAAACAAGCTAAGAATTGGCTAAAAACTGCTTAACGTTTCTACCATGCGCCATAAGAAAAATTTCATTCCCCACATTTACAACCCAATTTCCCCGTCGTCAGAAGGGATAACAATTCATCTCCCCCAAATTACCTTCAAAGGAACTTCACCTCCCGAACTTTCTCAATTCAACAAGCAGCGCATAAAGCAGCGAATCTCCATTTTTTTTCAAGCCCTAACAAGCACTCATCGATTGGCACGCTGCCCTAATAAGCAGCAGCGGCGGCGGCGGCTCACCGCACGCAAAGCATCTCTCTCTCTCTCTCTCTCTCTCTCTCTCTCTCTCTCTCCCACCGACAAAAACTCACCGCACGCAAGATAGCCTAATCCGCGTTGGATCGCGTTCAATTTCCGCGCGCTCGGGAGAGGAGGCCCGTCGTTTCTCACCGGCCGGCTGCCAGAAAAATAGCGCGCCCCGGCTGGAGAGGGTGAAAAAAAGAAGGAAGCGTACGGCGCTTCGCCGCGCCTAAGCCGTCCGCCGCTTATTATACACTTGTTAGGGGAGAGCAGCCCCGAGCCAACTTCTTATTTACTCGTCCCGCTCGATTTGCCGAGAGTTGGTCGAAGCTGTTGCTCGTTAGATTAAGGGAAGCTTCTGTTTTCTTGCGGCTGCTCGGGGTTATGATTGAGTTATTGGAGTTGCGAGGGGTTTTTGGGGATTGTACGGGATGCATATCGGCTGATTCATTGACTGCTTCAACACTTTTTATTTGCACCAAATAAATAATGAAAAGTACAGGATTAATATCGGCAATATTTAATTGTTGATTGTATTGCTAAATTATGCAGCATCTCAAGCAGTTTAGGATGGGTTACATGGTAAATCGGATAGTTTGTCATGTGATTAGTCGCTTAATTCAGCTCGTTACAGATGCCATTGTGATCAAATTTCGCGGTCTATTAATATTGTTTAATCGTAATTTTGAAAAATGATTCTCACACGATTTTTTCTTGAAAATGTTATACGATACAATAACACTTATATGCGATTAAATAACAAATGAGTAAACTAAATATTACAAAAAATTAAAAACTTTTGCTTTAAAAAGCAAGAAAAAGTTTCCATTCTGAGCGCAAAAACGAGTATCTGCTCTGCCCGTAAAATACGGCGCGAAGCTTCGATTGTATCTGGAAGTCGATTTCCAGCGTGGCGCAAACACACACACACACGCACACGTCCTAATTTATTTGAAATAGTCGCTGACTCGACTCTCGGGGGCGCTTAACGTCGGGGACGTCGAATCCGTAATTATTTCCTGCGCGCGAGCTACTAACGACCAATTTCCCCTCGGCGTCGCGCAAGAAATTGTTTCCGATGCGATCGGAAGGGCTGCGCGGGACATAATAAAAGTGTCCGCTAAATATGGATGGAGCCCTGAGTTATCGGGGCTGCCGCTCGTTATCTTCCTCCCGATTCTCCTGCTGCTCTCGGGGTATATCTGGCGAATCTTTCGCTGGTTTCAGTTTTGGCAATCTACGGTGTCGTTTTTTATTTCGGCTATTGTTTTTAAATTATTTCTGCGTAAGCTCCCGAAATTTATCTTCGCTGAGAGAAAAGTTTAGTAAAAATTACCATACTGCCTAGTAAGGCCACCGCAGACTGTCAAAACCAAAAATTTACAAAAATCTACACTTTATAGAAAAATTGACCAAAGAGTGTAGTAAAATTCCTTATAAAGTATCGTAATTTTTTGGTGGCTTTACGACAGTATGGTAATTTTTATAAGATTATTTGTAATTTTTATTGATAATAATAGAAAATTAAAACTTTTCAATAAAGTATTACTGTTATATTCTTTCGTTTAAATTAAGACTTGCAAAATAAATATTCAGATCCATAATTGCGTAAACGGGTAAATATAATTTACGAAGTAGCCAGCCATTACCAAATAAGCCCTTAGATCATCATAAAATTTCGCCAGCCAGAGGCGAGCCCAGAAAAAGTTTAACGACGGCGGACACCGCGGAAGAAAGAAAAGCCCGATGCGTCTCGATAGCGCGAGAAGCAGTGAAATTCGATTTGCGCGGAGCTCGCAAAACACATTAATAAGCCGCGGCGGCGCGTAAATCTTCGCTTCTTCCCTCCCCCGGCCCCCCGTTCGTAAATTTGCCCCCCCGCGAAACACAAGAAGCGCGGAGAGCGTTCGTTAAGGCCGGCTGCCGCGGTCGCACACTCCAGTTTATCGGATTTGGATCTCTCTCGGCTTTGACTTATTTCTCGTTGCGCGAAAGCGGAGGGCTTGTTTGCTTTGGGGAAAAAGTTTAAACTCCCGATTGCCGGATGAGGTTGAAGAAGGGAAATGGCACAGATATTTTTAACGAAAGAGGAAGCGAATTGCAAAAATACACTTCCTTTCGCTGCAAAAATAGTACATTTTACATACATCAAGGATCCGATTTATCACTGAACACTAATAATTGATTTCATGCGACTTCAAATAGCCGCGGCGCACATCGGAAATATCGCCCGGCTCGTATTTCACATATCCTCCTCTCAAAAAGCGGGCGCTTCCTCCGGCGGGAAGGTTCAACGATCGCCGAAGGAAAGACAAACAGGCGTTACCTGTACAGCGCTCGTTTCCCTCCGAACAAAGGGCCCTTGTGCCAAAGTGAGTTAAAAAGCTCGGGGG